>CAOJBK011593888.1:0-13599 GCA_948294925.1 Codiaeum variegatum
GTTAGTCAACAATAATAGCCATTTAAAAAAGTGAAAAAGCTAAGTTTGTTTAATGTATATGCTAGATGAATATTCCTTTTCAAAATGATAAACCTTTATGCTAAAAAAAAAATTTCTTGAAATCAAGTGTGGTTTATAACTTCAAAATTTATTATACTAGGTTTAGTCCATGTGACAAGGCTGATCTAATTTACAAGAATATCTATCTAGATAACTAAGAACTAAGTCTAATAGTCTTTTGATATATAAGCTCCATTAGATCACAAGTTTGTCAACAATCTTTAAATTTAAGCTTTATTTTAGTTCCTCACGTATGTGCTCTTAGTCAGCTGAATGCGTTAGATACATCCGTATGCACTTATATGAAACATTAACTAATTTCCAAGTAAAACACAATTTTGTTTTCATAAAAAGTAAATTGCTAAACCATAAGGCTAACATTTATGTCTTTAAACAAGCCTAATTGTAACATCTTTACTGATAAAAGCAACAAAGTTGAAGGTCGAAAGGGAGTCTTCTTTTCAATGGAGTGTGTTAATGAAGGCCAAGTCATGAGGAGGGACTTTGGATTTTCTAAAGCTTATTATGAGGTAGCTAGACTTAATAATTTCCCTGCCCTTTCTGTAAAGGAAAAGGAGTAACACGGGATGATAATGCTCTTAAAGAGGCTCTTTGACATGGAAATGCTCTTAGTTTATGTCTTCCATTGAGACAAGGATGGATATTTATCTATGTCATATAGATTGAAATATGTCTAATGTATTATTTCATTTCATATTTTCTTTTTCAATAGCATTCATTTTTAATTGAAGCGTTAGATTCTAACTCTTCCTTTTCTCTTTCATTAAATAGAGAAATATGTCTAGTCCAGCAAAGAAATCCAGCTTCGACTTAAGTACCAAACAAAAGAGATTAAAACTCTATCAAAGGTAAGGGGAATATACCCTATGGATGCTCTCCTTTCCATTTGCTTCCTCAAGATAGATCATCTCTGATATAACAAATGAGGAGATAAGATTCTATATCTCCATCCTTCACCTCAATCGGGCCCACTTTCCACATTTGGCTCATTATTTCCTAAAGATGTCATTTACTCCAACCTCTTCGCCTTTTATCATTGGTTATGTTTAAGGAAGATCTACCATTGTTGGGGGATCTAAAGTTACGTTGAGGATGCCTTCCACTACCATTGCTATTATTTAAAACTTAAGAGTTACACCTACTAAAAGGCCCCCAACTCACGAAAAGAAGGTGGATTCTTAGGAGCCCCTTTAGTTTTTTTTTTTGAAAAATGAAGAGGCAAGTAAAGGGTCTCAGATATGATATTAATGCTCATTTGAAGAGGAATGCTTCGAGTGTCAGGTTACTTGCCATGACTTTAAGAAGAGGAACACAAATATGGAGGTCTTTAAGCCTACAACTTATGTTGTCTTCAACAAAATTAAGTAGATCAATAGAGATGAGAGGGACTTTAATGAGCTCATTCATAAGTTCTTCTTGAGGACCTTTCCTCCTAGAATGTGAATCCTAACTAATTGATTACTTTTAAAGAGGAAGTAAAGATGACATTATTGGTGATTCAAGTTGATCTCATCTCTATCATACCTCCATAGACCACTATCTTGAAGTCAATATTGTTATTAGCATTAGGCCTTCTTCTTGTAAAGGCCCTAATTCCCTATCTGACTCCTATTTTGATTCTTTCATTTCTTCTTCTTCTTCTTCCTTTTCTCCTTCTGCATTCTCTCAGTTTTGTGAGAAGATGGATAAGGCTTAGCAAGCTGAAAGGTCATCATTTGAGACGGTTATCCCTTATAGAGTTATTTATCCTAGAGGAAGGAGGAGGAGTGAGATTCAGGTAAAACACTTCGCTAGAAGACCTGTATGAACGATTAGGAACAGTGATGCCAATTCTTTAATTTTCTTTTCTTTTTATTGCCTTTGACATTGCCTTTCTACTAACTATTTCTCTTATTTTTGTATAGCTTCATAGGAGAATACCCAAGTCAAAGATACATGTCTTTGCCTAGGAGGTGATTACGAACTTAAAGTTCCTATCTCAAAGGGAACACCCCTAATGATGCATCTGTCGAAGCTAGTGGGGCCTTTATAAGCTCTTAAAAGTTCTTACTAAGGTATATGATATTTTGACCCTTGATCTTTTTCCATATTTTCTTGAATATTCTTTTATGAACTATTTTTTACTTTTCAGATTGCTTGCGAAGCCTCTAAAGGTAATATTGATGAAGGGTTACCTACTACTATTGGTAAAGGAGTACCTGCTGCTAAGGGTATTTGAGGCTTTATGCCTCTAACTCATTAGCTCCATCTCATAGAGGACCACCAGGTTAAGGTAGAGGGCAGTTCAAAATAAAGAGATTGCCCTTCCCTTGCTGCTCAAGAGGTTCAAGTAGAGGAACTGGATGATCTCATTAGTCTTTATCCTTCTGATGAAATCGTGGATATGCTAATCTAAAATAGTCGAGTTGTGGAGTTTTCTACCTCACTCTCCAGTCAACTAGAGATCAAAGGTCATTTAGAGTGTATTGATGAGAGGGCACTCCCTTTAAAGGAGACTGAAACAGCAACACATTCATCAGAGTAGCCCCAACATTCTTCCAAGTGGCTAACTAAGGCACTACTGAGCTTCCTCAATAATCCAACTCTTTTACCCCTCTTTCGACATTAAATAGGTTTAAGGGGTCCTTCGGTAATCATCCAAATGGCTTCGTGGCTTGGGAATTCCTTACTATAAGGCTTTCTAATGATTTTTTCTCTCAACTAGAAGTATGTTATTTTACTTTTAGGTCAGTTATTGTCTCTCCATATTTTGATAATTCCAAAATCATAATTTTGTTATAGTGTGTTTTAAATGTATAATGTATGCATAACTTAGTAATATTAGGTATACAATTGATATATGATAAATATATAATGTTATATTGATTAATTCTTGAGTAAACTAACATCATTAATGAGTTATAGAAACTCCAAGACACCATGTGGGATGCTGGCATCACAAAAATTCAAATTCCAACTACCTTAAGATGTTGTATGGAAAATCAAGGAAAATCCCAAGGCATATAGAGCATGAGTCTGACAAAATTTTAGTTGGAAAATGACATCTCAATGTTTTTTATACGTCCCAAGTGTTAGAATGACAATCCAATCCCTAGTATAAAGCTCAAATCATCTCTAAAGATAGAAGAAGAACACTAAAGCATTCAAGTTATTATTCTCTCAAGTTTCTCAAGTAAAAAGCTTATATTCTTTATATACTTTTTTTTTTCAAGAACATGAACTCTATCTCTATTCCATTCTTTCTTGAAAAACATTTAGCTAGGCAGTCTAGTCCCATTTCTTTAGTCTAGTATTATAAATTGTTTACAAATTTTGTTGACTTATTTTCACTTAAAAAAGCTATTCAAACACTTGTATTGTTAGAGTGAAGCTCTAAATTTTTTGTAAAGGTGAAACCATATGAAACTAAGAGATATTGGAACCTAAATAGATTGGGTGATTGAGAAAGTGGACGTAGGAGGATGACACTTTGAACCGCTATAAATCTTGAGTATTTCTTACCCTCTATCTCTTTATTTTCATTTTTTATTATTACTCTATTTTTTGTTATATCTTGCCAGTATTCTTGATACACTTAGTTAGGGTTTTAATTGCTTGAACATTCATGCAATATATCTTTTAAGTGTTGCCTATCATATTTCAAGTGTTAAAAACATCTTTATATAAAGGGTTCATGGTTTGATCAAAGGAAACTTGCAAAATTTTAATACAAAATTTCACCCACCCATCCCCCCTCTACCTCTTGGTGTCCATTGTTAGGAGAACATCATTTTATCATTCTTTAATTTTTTTTTTTACTCTAGTTTAAACCCTTACTTTTTTTTTGGCTTTATAGACTACGATTGAGATAGGAAGAAAGTTCAAGGTTTCCTTTCAAAGTATTATTGCTGACTATGATGAACTTTGAGGCATTCTTGTCCTAGAGGAAAATTGAAGTGGAGGGGCTCGCGGGAGCCTTTCTGAGAAGGAACCTGCTCTTATAGATGGATTCTCCTCTTTGAATATGAAAGGATAAAGAGATCGAAGGGTTAAAGGCCAAGTTAGGGGCCTAAAACAAGGAGGCAGCTAAGGTTGGAGACTTAAGAGCTAGGATAGTAGCCAAGGACAAGGAATTGATAGATGCGAGCACTTTGATATTGGATTTGGATGGTCGTTGCTATGACTTGTCTAACAAAAATGAATATCTTGTTAGAGAGTTGCAACTGAAGGATGCAGCTTACTAGTAAGCCAATCACAAGGATGAGCACTATGCTTGCCTAATTGTAAATAGCTCAAAGACTTATGGATCTTAAAGTGATTTACCAACTGGAGGACCCACTAGGAGATGAGGTTCCTAAGACTTCATCATAACAAGATGCTGGATCAAATGGCGAAGGACTTCCCCTAGATATAGACCAAGTATTAGAATCTTGCTAACTATCCCTTTGAGGGTCTTTCTCTTGAAGAGTACATAGACCAAATTGAACCTCCTTCCCTTTTTCCTTAATATGCAGCTTTAGGCAAAGAAAAGGCTCACTAAGTAGGATTCTCTAGTGAGGACTGTGAAGTTGATACATTAGGGAATTCTGCAGCCTGTTAGTTATATTCTTCCTTTCATTTTTATATGAATTTCTTGATGCATAGCCTTGGCTATCAGCTTTTCCCTCACTATATGTATTCCACAAGCCCTTTCGTGGATATCCATTAGAACATATTCTGCTTCACTAGCCTTTAAGTATCTCATTCACATTAGTGAAAATGCTTTTTTATAAAAGGTGTCCTACTGGATTGAGAAATAGGTGATTCCACTTAACCTTCTTTGCCTCTTTAAGCTCTTCAGGTAGCTTTCCTTCTTCAAGATATGCTTTGATAGGTTCCATCCAACATGGTTATTCACTGTCTAGTTCCATGACCTATTCGACTTCTACTATGCTAGGAGTTACTAAAAAAAACCTATAAACACTTTCTCTAGGGAGCTTGAGGGACGCAATAATGCTAACTTACTCAAACTTTTAGCTCTACAATTTAACAACCTTAGAACTTTTTTGAATTCTATTTTAACCGATTGACCCTATAACTTATGGATTTGTTCCTTTATTTTTTGTAAGTACTTTATTATTTCCTCCTTTCTTTCTTCAAAACCCTTATCAAAGTGCCCTAGCACCAACTATGAATCACAACATACATGTAAGGATTCAACTTTGGGGAAACCAACCTACGTAAGCCTCCAGAATAAGGATTTATAATCTACAATGTTATTTCTAGTAGAGAAATCTAGATTCAATACATACTTAAGGAGGACTCTTGACTCACTCCTTAGGATTATTTCTCTCTCACTAGTTCCTTGAATGCTAGAAACATCTATGTAAATATTCCATCTTATGGATTTGTTTGTCTCTTATTGTTTCTTTTCACTTAAAGTCTCAAGCTCATCCTTTGAGAATGACCATTTTAAGATGAAATAAGCCA
This sequence comes from Codiaeum variegatum, assembly GCA_948294925.1. Lineage (NCBI taxonomy): Eukaryota > Viridiplantae > Streptophyta > Magnoliopsida > Malpighiales > Euphorbiaceae > Codiaeum > Codiaeum variegatum. Next base: position 5,530 of record CAOJBK011593888.1, read on the forward strand.
TTACTTAGGCTTTGATCACTACTCGGGGATGATATTGTAAATTGTATCATCCCAGCTCTACTAACTAATACAACATCATTTCCAAGGTCTTTGACTTATGTAAGCTTTTTTGCAATGGTTTGTTTGTGATGACAATCCCCAGATAAACCTGCAAATAGACTTTATAATTCTCACACAATAAAAAGAGAGTAAGCCAACTTTTGAATAGGACTATAGTTCAATTTTGCTTAGTGTAACTCTTTGATGAAATAGTATATTGGCTTCTAAGCCTTTTTATTCTTTGATTAGTACAAAACTAACTACATATGGAGAGGCTGAGAGGTAAATTAGGATTTCTTCCTTATATAATTATCTGGTCAAGACTTATTTCGAAGTTAGGAATGCTTTTATCTCTTTGAAGGTCTTCTAATAATCTTTGATCCATTTGAAGGTTGAATTATTTCTTAATTTTACTTCTTTGCAAACTTGGACATGAAACTATTAAAGCTACCAACCTTCTTGTCAGTCTATGTATCTCATACACATTCGTAGGTGATACCATATGAATAATAACTTGGACTTTGTTTGGATTAGGGTCAGTTCCCTTTTCACTCACTTGGTGTCCGAAGAACTTCCCTCTTTGGATGAAGAATACACATTTCTCTAGATTAAGCTTCATTTGATAGTGGTTCATTACTCCAAAGACTTCCTCAAAGTCTCTCAAGTGTTGTGTAAAACTTTTTCTCTTCACAATCATATCGTTTGCATAAGCTTTGAGCTTCTTCCTCAACTAATTCTTAAAAATTTTATTAGTAACTCTTCGATATATTGCTCCTATGTTCTTGAGACTAAATGCCATTGAGGTATAGTAGTAACTTCTCTTTTCCATGATGAACAAGGTCTTCTTCTCATCTTTGGGATGCATTCTTATTTAATGATCCCATTGCTTTGCATCCAGGGATGATAGGTACTTATATATTATTGTGAAATTTATAAACTTATCAATCATGGGTAGATGATATTAATTGCCTACATAAGCTTTGTTGAAGTCGATAAAGCCCACACACATTCGATAATAGTCATTCATATTTTTAACCAAAACCTACATTTGTTAGCCACCCAGGGTATTGCACCTCTCTATGAACCTTGTAGTTGTCAACTTGTCTACTTTCTCATCAATAACTGCTTACCTCTCTACCCTAGAAAACCTTTTCTTTAACTTTATAGGATCAAACAAAGGATCTATATTAAGCTTATAAGTGATTACTATTGTACTAAGTCCTAGCATATTTAAAGAGTTTCATGCGAAGGTCATTTTATGAGTTGTGAGTGATAGTTCAGTCAAACATCTAAGAGGGGGTGAATTAGACGACTCCAAAATTTTCTCTCTTTTTCTTTTTATATTTCTAATTCCTTTTTCTTTATGGTGAGAAAAATGAAAAGTAATTTCAAATATGGAATGCTCAGTTTGATATGGATCTAAGTGGTTACACTCAGCTGCGTCTAAGGTACAATTGAAGCTGATTGCATTGTTATTTGTCCGTGCCTAGATGCACTTTGAAGATATCATCAACAATCTATCAATTAGATGATTAGATGCAATAACATATGATTTAAACTTTATAAATCTAACTCTTTAAATGCACAATATAATCTATGAGAGAATAGCTTTAAAAATATTTTGAATGAAGGATAATGACAAATGAAATTAAATCTAAAGTATTAAAGACACAACAATTTATCCTGGTTTGGTACTAAAACCTACGTCCAGTCCTTAAGGATTATACCTTAAGATTTTCACTATAACACTTCTAATTCAATGGGCCAGAGAAAACCCTTTTATAACACCTAGATGCTAACCCTGATGAGATCACATTTCTCACCTGAAACCCCTCAGACCTTCATTAGGCATCTGATAAACCTCTAACCTATATTAGGGATAGATGAACCTTATAATCTATTATCAGGGACAGTTGTGACTCTCCCAAACTCAACCTTTTAGGCTTAATATCTACTAAAGGGAGATTACAATTACAGATTTAAAAATTTATAAAATAAAGTGAAAAATATAAATTCCTATATGGATCAACTTAAATGCTCATGGAATTTGCATATGAAAAGAATTTTTAGTTTGATCTTAAATTTAAGAAGATGTACAAAAATGATTGAAACAATTTAAGATAGAATTAATGCATGAAAAATTATTTTCAAGTCATGATTGAGAAGTAAATGCTTCAAGAGACAAAGAATTTAGAAGTTAAATGCTTCTCTTGAACCTTTAATTTTAAAAGCATCTTCTCAAAATATCAATGCATAAACCAACCTCCATTAATGAAAAATGATGGATATTTATAAAGGCTAAAGATGAAGGTGGTTTTGAGGGGGGAAATTCAAATTTCAGAAAAAAGAAAGACTAAAAAATTGCTTGATTTTATAATAGCTCTTTTTCATAGGGTTCAAAGTCTATCTACTTCTGATTTAACATCAAACAGATAGATGAGTGAAAAGTAGACTGGTTAGATGAACAGTAGCAGAATGGAAAAATCCTTAAATGCTTCTAATAAGTGACTGTTAGATCAAACACTAGAAAGAATGTTGCAAAAAGTTATTTTGTGTTATTAGATGTAAAGTGATAGATTTTTTTTGCTTCTAAAAGTTTGATTTTGTCTATAGGGAATTATGTGAGAATGCATGGAAAGCATGTGATGTGCATTTTAAGTGTGATCCATTTGATAATAAATCTAAATAAAATTCCTTTGTATCTAAACCACCTAGAATCTTTGCCTTATTGACTTCAGAATCTTCTAGTAGTATTACATGCACTAGCGTATGGATGCCTTTAGATGGCATTGCATCTAATGGAACCTTCAAACACAACTAAGAACATAAAATATCTAAAGTGTTATAGTTTTGTTATCATCAAAATAAGATTGCTAAACTAGTGGGCTAATAATCTCCCCCTTTTTTATAATGACAAAACTTATGCAATTAAATTCAAAATAAGATAGATTTAAAAATATAAGAAGATAGGCAGTTATCTCTACTTGAATCTAATCATCATATGTTCCAAGAACTATGCAGTCATTAAAAACATAACATAGGAAAATTTTGATTCATTCATTATAAAAACATCTAAAAATTGCATGTGAAGCACATCATTGCTCCCCTGAGGCCATGCACCCTTTGCCTAAGAGTTCAGATCCTACAACTAAAGCTACTTCCTAAGCAGAAAATCCTAATTAGCTATAGAAACAACATAAACATAAAAGATAAACATATAGCCACACATGTTCTCCTTTCCTTTCTTGTCAGCAAAAGGGGCGAAAGCAACATCCAACAGATAAGAAAATACAAACCTAAAAGAAATTAGTTCAAAATTCAAAAGCAAAAAAATAACAAACATAAATGAAAAATATTTAGAAGCAGATGCTTCTAATCACCCTTTGATCTTCAAGCTTAACTGGATAGTTTTCTTTTTCTCTAGAATCCCCTGAGTATTGGTTATATCTAAGGTACTTTATGTAGTACCTGTTAGAGACTTAGCTTTGGACTTCATGACCTTCACATATGCAACAATGTCTAATAGGTGCTTCTAGACATTCTCAAGGTTGGATTTGGTGGCTAGCAACACACTGGTAATTCTTTCTTTTAAACTTGTTATTTTCCTTAGTAGCTCATCCTGAACTTTTTGGACTTTCCTAGATAGTCCATCATCAAGTTTTTCCAAATCCTTTCTAAAGGAACACTGAATCTTCTATATCTCTTTATGAACAACTTACTTAGAAGCTCTCAATTTTTCCATTAGCTTAGTGAAATTAACATAAGGGTTCTTTTCTGACTTCTTCTCTTCTTAAGGTTCTGCTTCTGAAGAGCTGTCATAATGCCTACTGATCTCTCTAGAGGATTTATCACCATCATAGTCCTCTTCAATTGAATAAACATATTGGGCTTTTTCCTTGCTCATGACAGAACCACCCAAGTTTTGGATATCCATAAGATCAGCATAAACTTCCTTAGTTAGGTCTATAGAAGGGTTAGAAGTGGTGTCTCCTATCTCGCTAGACTCGACTGTCTTTACCGCAGCAGGAACCTTAACTCCGATATCCTCTTCTTCTTCATCTTCCTTCAAGGGTTCTAACTTTAATCTTACTGTCATCGTCAGTCTCAGACTCACTAGACACTTCCTCAATAATGTTTTTTCCTTTCCTAGAAGAATGTTTTCCTTTCATTGTTTTAGCTTCACAACCTTCAACAATAACTTTGTCCTGGGTTTTCTTAAAAGATCCTCCCCTGTACTTAATGCTCTTTAGGGTTTTCTCTCCTAGGCAACCTGATTGGATAAAGGAAAAAGGTTTTGAAGGTATGCTCTATAATAGGTAAAAATTCTAGTTAACTGAATGGTATAAGGCATTTTTCCAGAGGATTTTATAATAGCCATGGTGTTTAAGATGTAGTAAGGCAAGTTAAAAGGTTTCATTTTCATTATGTTCTACATAATACATGCATCATCGTTTGTCACATAATCATAACTACCTCTCCTAGGGTAAATAATATGGTAAAATATTTTATGAACCATTCTCCCATATACCTCATACTCTGTGGAGGTTATTTTTTGATTACCTAATACACCCATGAGTTCATCTAGAAATTCTTTCTTATTGTAGCCTTCCACTAAATCTGCGTCTCCCCACATTCTTGTTCCATTATCTGGCATGTCTAGAATCTTTGCCAGCAACTCAATGGTGATAGTTCTAATTTGGCCTCCTATTGATGCTTTAATCATTGTGTCTGATTCTTTAGTAATGGAGGTGTAAAATTCTTTCATATTTTCTTTGAAGAAGGGAAGGACTTGTGTTAAGAACTGATCCATTTCATGAATCCAAACCATTCTTTGATTGGTGGGCATCAATAATGAATACTTTCCAACCAACCACTCGGGGATAAATCAAGATAGGCTTGGTTGAGTCTTCAGAAATAGAAGGAGCTAGTGAGGATTGCCTGGTTTTCCATTTCTGGGTAGGTGGTGATGAGGAAGCTACCTTTCTCTTTCCTATGGTGTTGTAAAGAGAAATTTTAGGGTTTGTGAGAAATAGTGAAAGGAAGGAGATGAGTGTTTAATCTGTTGTGAGAGTTGAGGCATTTATATAAGACAAGGCGTGGATTTAAATTTTGAAAAATGGAAGGATTGGAGGAGTTTACTTGGTAACCGCTCTTTAATTAACTAGCTAGCATTTTCATTTATCAAGAAAGAAGAAAGAGAATGAGTGGATGGTTTTGCTCACATATTCAGAAAGCTCATCATTAATATTTTATTTTATCTTTGTCATTTTTATTTTTATTAATACTTTCTTTATTCTCAAAAAGTGATAAGTGAAAAAGGATGACATGATCAATGATAAGATTTGTACTTTTATAAATAGGTCAATTTGTAAATCAAATCATTTCAACACTTCCTAACTTCCTTATGTCGGATAATCAGCACATAAAACAAGTAATTGGCACTTTATCAGACACATATATATCTAATGCTCAGAGAGGAATATCACTTAACATAGATGTTAAATGCTGCAATTCCTAATCATGCTTCTAGATGGGAATGCATATAAGCATTCACTTATCATGAACAATAAAATTATAACTAGGATAGACTGATACCAATAGATCTTCTAATATTGCCAAACTTCTTTTTTGGTAAGGATTTAGTCAGGATATCTGAAGGAAAATTACGAGTTGCGCAATGGACGCAAAAGGGAGAAATCGCACAAAATCGGAAAAGGCTATGGCATTTCGGTTTTTAAAACTTTTTAAAAAAACTTTACTTTGTTAAAACTCTTTTAACAAAGTTAGGTTAGACAATTATTTAAAAACTTTGAAACATTGCCTTAACCTAGGGTTTGGACACTTAAACATTTTGTCAAAACTCCTTCACAAAATCTTTAGAAATTTCAAACTCTTTGAAAATTAGTTTTATGTTAAAACTCTTTTAACATAGAGGGTTTAGTCATTTATCAAACTCTTTGATAAATGTCTAAACCTAGGTTTGGACCTATAACTTCAACTAAGGATATAATTACCAATTTATATGCAAAACACAAATTCAGAAAAGAATGGTTAGAAGTATGAAATACCTCTCACCCTCCTTCATTAAGCTCCCCAAATGTAGCTTGAAACACACCTAGTTTTCCCCAAAATCTTGTTCTCAAATTCTCTTCAAGAAGCTGGAATCATCTTTCTTTGGTTACTTAAACTTTTGGTCCTTACTCTTTTACATGAGAACTTGAGACTATGGGATTGGTTTTGGTCTTTCAAGCTCCTCCACACTCCTTTCTCAAAGGTTAATAGAAGAAGTGTTTGGGTTTGAATAACTCTTCTTCAAAATAAACTCTCTCTCACTATTTAGTGTGAATTTTAAGCTTTCTCTCTCTAACCCAAGGAAGAAGAAGATGAATAGCTCTTCAACATTTTGGTTGAGTGAATTAGTTGGCCTAGGCAAAAAGATGATAACAACCCTTTTATATCCCATACTTCTCCAGCAACTCTTCCTTAAATTAAGGAAACATATTGAGAATATAGGTTGCTTGTTCTAGTTGATAATTGACTATTTGACTCATCAATTTGTCAACTAGATTAAGCTCATAATTATTAAGAATCATCTTTAAACCTTAATTAACCACATCTAATGTGGATTAAGCTAACATCTCATGTTAAGCTTAATTTTATTACTTGTTTGTCCAAAACCATTTCAATTAGTCATGCCCATTGGTATCTCATATAAACCTTGACATAATTGAAATAATCCCTTTGCGAATTAAACTTCAAGAGATGCTAGCATCTTTATAAATTTTATTACAAGTTTAATTTAATCATTAATAATTAATTAAACTCTTTAATTAATTATGAATATGATTTATACATGAAAATGGGAATTACTATATGGTGTGTGACTTACTAGGTTCATGTTCTAATTAGTAAAGGGATAAAGAAAACTCTTTTCTTCCTACTAAGTGTGTAATCCTCATTGTACACTTAGTCCTACAAGTCATGAGTGACGTCTAACATAACATATCATGACTACATAATTAGAAATGAATGTCAGTGATCATATCCTTGACATTGCATGGATCTCTTGATCATAATTACCAAGCATTCGAATCCCTTCATTATGGATTCATAATCTTAGCTAGGGTCATGGAATAGTCAAACCCTATATGCCAGATCATGTGACCTCTATCTAGTGTGTGTTCTCGATAAATCACTTCCTACTAGAAACTCTTTCTAGTGAACTTTATCCACCCTGGTCAAGGATTTAAAAATAAAGAATAACCAAAAGTCATAGTATTCATTCCTTAGTTACCTATGTTGATGAATCCTTTCTTAGTTAACACTTATCCCAACATATCATTGATTATGGCCACCATATGCCATTTACCAATACATGACTAGCATCAGTATATAAGCAGTAACAAACCATAGCCACCAATATGCCAGATAACATGTCACCTTAAGTATAAAGATTATATGCACAATCATGATTTAGATGATGAGATATTTACTAGTTGGTAACTACCTATGTATCCATCATCTAGCGTCACTGTTTAACTTACTTATACAATGAGTATGCTCACATGTTGTCACGACATCACATATCTGTAGCATGAGACTCACTACCTCCATATTAATAAGTATCGCATACTTATCATGGATGACAACAGAGGTGATGATCTTTTAGATTAATGACATCCCTATCAATAATCCTATAACCATAAACAACATTTAAAGTATCTGATAAAGGGAAATCTATCACTCATATTTTGAAACTCTTTGAGAATAGATTCCCTTACAGAATACTTAAAGGACATATATATATATTGGATACAAGGAATATTATCATTTAAAGAATATGTATACTAAAGCCAGTTAAGTTTTCATTTACATTTACATGATGAGTATAAGCTCTAGGGCATACACTGCAAACAATCTCCCACTTGCACTAGAGCTAATCTAGAGCCAAACAATTCATTATCTATGACTCATCTTTTGAAGATGGAAGTATAACTGTTGGTTGACTCCTAGCTTTAGTCAACAGATCTG
>CAOJBK011594159.1:0-15816 GCA_948294925.1 Codiaeum variegatum
TAATTAAATGTTTAATTTTATCATCATTAACAATTAATTAAACCCTTTAATTAATCATTAATATGATACAAACAAGCTAATGGGAATCACCAATTCGTATGTGACTTACTAGGTTCATGTTCTAATTAGCAATGGGATAAAGAAAACTCTTTTCTTCTCACCAAGTTTGTTAACCTAAGTCCACACTTAGTCCTATAAGTCGTGAGTGACGTCTAGCATAACATATCGCGACTACCCAATTAGAAATGAATATCGGTGATGATATCCTTGACATAAACATGGACCTCTCGATCATAATTACAGTGCACTCGAATCCCTTCATTACAGATTTTCGATCTCAGATAGGGTCATGAAAGAAGTCAAACCCTCTATGCTAGATCATATGACCTCTATCTGTTTTAAGTTCTAAATAAATCGGTTCCAACTAGAAACTCTTTCTAGTGAACCTTATCCACTCTGGCTAGAGATTTGCATATCAAGAACAATTAGAAGCCATAGGATTCTTTCTTTGGTTACCCAAGTTAATAAATTCTTTATTGGTTAAACACTTATCCCTACATACCACTAATTATGGCCATCACATGCCATATACCAACGCATGATTAGCATCGATATGTAAGCAGTATCAATCCATAGCCACTAATACGTCATATAACATGTCACCTCAAGTCTAAAGATTATATGCACAATCATGATCTAGATGATGTGATATTGACTGGTAGGTAACAACCCATGTATCCATCATCTAACGTCATTATACAGCTCACTCACGACATGAGTGTGCTCACATGTTGTCACGACACCATGTGTCTGTAGCATGAGACTCACTACCTCTATACTAATAAGTATCCAATACTCATCATGGATGACAACAAAAGTAATGGTCTTTTAGATTAATGACGTCCTTACCAATAATTCTATGACCATGAACAACCTTTAAAGCATCTGTTAAAATGGCAATCTATCACTCATATTCTCAAACTCTTTGAGAATAGATTCCCTATATAATACTTAAGGAATATATACAAGTTCGGTATAAGGAATATTTTCACTTAAAAAACATATATAGTAAGTCAGTTAAGGTTTTCGTTTACATTCACATGATGAGTGTACGCTCTAAGGCATACACTGCTAACACGTTATCATTAGATTTTCTTTACTGTTTACAATTGCTTGTTAGTTTAGTATTATTGTCCCGAATTTGATCATTTGAATAATAGTCGAAAACACAAAATTGGCACTTGTCATCCTTCTCTTGGGAGACGATACTCTATACTTATCACTAAATTATAGGAATGATATGTACACTTGCAGATTTACCCCTATCACTTTCCTTGCTCATGAAGTAGAAATCACTTATCTTGTTCTTTTTGTTTAGTGTGTTCAAAACCATCAACTACAATAAAGAAAAAAGAGAAGTGAAAAAAGTTTGCCCCTAAATTCTTAATAATTTTAACAAGACACATGAAATCAAATATATAACATAAAAAATTGTCATGGTGGGACTTGTTCCCTTAAGAATATATAAAATATTTCAACAGCTATTGGTTCAAAAATTAACAAAATGAAAATATATGGTTCAATCCTCAAGAGCCATCCATAATAAGAAAGCAAAACCAAATAGCACCGCAATAGTAAAATGGCTTTCTTCAACAAAAATAAAGTGTTGATCTTAAGTCTATACTTTGTGTGGAAGAAAGTTATTAGAGAACAATGATATCAAAGCAATTGCTTTTGCAGACCATGAAATGTAACAAAGAGGACATAATAAATCATGCATGAGGCTTTCAGTTTATATAACCTATCCATAGAGGATTTTAGCAAGTGAAGGAGCAGAATGTAAGTATTGGCAAACATTAGAAATTTAGCTTTTCAAACAGATATAAGAAATTGAAGAGGGAAAAGAAAATGGAAAATGAAGAAGCAAGAAAAAGAATGTAATTGTTCGTGTGTGCCTTAAGAATCAAAAAAAGTCTAATACATTCTCTAGCACAAGGAAAGAATTGGCTTGAAAATAAGAGAAGATTCAAATGATTAAATCAAGAACAGTAGCTCCAGACTGTTGTGACGCCCATTTCTGGAAAAAGGAAGAAGTCGGAGTCGACAAGTCAGCATGTACAAGAGTCGGACCACGAGGGACAGAAGCATGTATGTGATTCATCTCGGTAAAAGCTGGTATGGATTGTTGCAACATCCACTGCTAAAAACATGTAAATAATTGAGTCACATGTGCCTGCATTTGTGCCATTTTTGCTTGTACCTCCTCCATTTGACGATCTAAATTCGCTTATAGATGATAGAGATCTAAATCCAAATGTGCAGAAATAGAGTTGGCCCTTGATGATCCATAATAGTGGAAGTCCAATGATCCAATGCCATAGACTCGTCCCCCACTACCACAACCTCCAACTGCCTTGTAGAAAAGTTCTCAGTATTGTGCTTCATTCAGCTTAGAGCTCCCTGAACTTTGTGACAATTGTTGCTGAAGGTTTTGATATGCCTCCTACAATTTAGAAAAGGATTACTAAACATAGTGAAACACATTATTAAATTGTTTAAGAGACATAATCTTACATAGGCTCTCTTTGAATGAGTATCTCCCAAAATCTCATTGTACTCTTCCTTGTGTGAGTGTGTTTGAACAACTCATGTGGTAGGGGCAAATAGTCATGTTCCACAAGCTACATTCAATAAAGGTTGAAATAAAACATATTATCAAAATAGAGGGAGTTTGAATATGAAGACTCAACTTATCCTAATATATAGTAATGCGTCTTTCAACTTAAGAATATACAGAAATTGTAAAGTCTCACTCCTTAATTTCATTTTACCAAACAAAGAATTGAATATCTTCTATTTCAAACCCCACTGATAGCAAAACATTAATAAACTCATGTTCATTTATTCATTATACTAGCTTATAATTTAGGAAAAGAAAAGCATTTATAACTAAATATATGGAAATAAACTATAAAATTTGCATTGATTTTTTAGAATTGTTCTAGTTTGATAATTAAAGTAATAGCTACATATCATTACTTTATGATTTGCTAACAAAAATATAGAAATTAGATTGTTTTTGTGTGCGTATAAAGTTTATATTCCAGAATATAATGCCAACAATAGTATTAAGACAAAAGGAAACTCTCTAAGAATATATATACATGCACTACATTTATGCTTAAAACACATTATCTAACAACACATGATTGAGTGAAAAACAAAGCTGCCATAAGCTTAAAGCGCATGATTAATAGCCTCAAGTATTAAGTAATAGTAAGTGTCAGGTTCTTTAGAAACTAAAGGAGTTGAAACCAAATTATCAGAACCAAAAATACTACTATAATTTGTCTAAAATAACTCTCAATTGTAATAATCTATCATCTAAAACATAATATGCGGCAGCTTCATCTAAAATTTTAGCATACATTCAATTTCAAGAAAATTTAATAAACAAACTACTTTACAATTATTAGTTTATTATCATGAAGATTTAATAAAAACAAAATGGTGATGCATCCATGAAGCATCTTTAGCCATGAAAAAGATTTAATAAATAAATAGCTGGGTTGTTCTTTTAAATCAAGGGCCATCCTGTAATTTCTAGCTTTTACTGGAAATCTATTTAGATTTGCTTAGGTGTTTATTGTTTTTAATTAGTATTGATCTTATCTAAGTCCTGTTTTGTTAGGGCAAACTCAATCTAAGCTTATTTAGTGCAACAAACTCAATCTTCTTTATGTATATAGAGCTTGCTAAAATATGTAACAAATTGTTGAATAAGATTGAACCAGCCAAATCGAAAAAAATTGGAGAAGTATTAAATTGAGTTAAAATCATATCTTATAAATTTTGAAAAAAAAACAGAGGAAAATACATGGGAGATTCATTTAAAAAAAAAACTAAAAAAGAAAAAATTGGCATGAAAAAAAGTTTGTTTTCTAAGTCTGAAAAATCAAAATTTCACATCAATATTTTATATTTTAATATATATGATAAAGGATTTAATAAAAAATTATAGATATTTATTTATAAAAAAATGCTTGATGAAGAACTATCTTTTACTGATTTTTAGAACACTAGATGCATGAGAAAGAAAAGTTTTTCAAAATTTTTTACTTTGAAAATAGATTTAGTGATATGATCTAATTCAATGACTTAACTTACACCAAGATATAATGCACCAAAATCTATCCTAATAAAACTTAATTGATTACAAAATCAAAAAAGATAAAAATGATATCATTCTGTTTTCTTTATTAGGGAAAAATATAAGTGTTTCAGTTTACAAAAAATTATTATTTTGCAAGATCAATTATTATATCACAAATTAATAATGATTAATTTATCCTAACCCAAATATATATATATATATATATATATATCACTGTTCCTATCCGATAATTAATTAGGTAGCTAGAATTGTAGTCATCACCACTCATTTCTAAACCTTTTTCATAGCCTATCATTTTCATACACATGTACCTTTTTAATATGTTCAATCTAGTTCCAATTCTCCATCACATGATAAGTCTTCTGAAGAATCCACACAATCAATTCCATCTCAATCTCAGTCTTCTTGACCTGAGTTATCAGACCTTAATAAACCAAATGCACTAATATAAACACCCTTCATATCTACAAGATTTCCATGTACAACTTCAAACTCCAAGGCCTACATCTCATTCCGTTACCTCTCATCCAATTAAGCAAGTTTTTTCTTATTCTTATTTATCTTATTCCTATAAAAATTTTGCCCTCTCTATTTCAAGTCAACCAAAACCTACCATTTATGCTTAAATAAGCCAAATCAGTTAATAGCAGTTAGCATTAAGAAGAGATGTTTTTCCTGCGTTTGAAGGCCTATAAGGAATAGCTCAATTTCCTGTTTAAAGAATAAACTGATATGTGGATACCAGTTAAAAAATAGAAAGGGATATATGGTATGGAGTTAGCGAATTGATTATTATAGAAACAACAACTAGATCACAAACAAGAGTGAAATGAAAGTTATGCACATAAGAAGTTATTTTGTCCTTACATGCCAAACATATTCAAGTGTACATAGTTACATATATAGAGGGTAAAGCATTCTACTCTTATCTAAAACCTCAAAATGACATAAAAAATACATTCTTTCAATAGCTATTGATACGACTCTGCATTAGTCAAGTTCGATAGCAACTAAAGGTTCGGGATTAGTCCGAGCCTTACAAGTGCACTAGTCACTCCCGAGCCCCCGAACCTTCTAGAAGTTTGGTCTATTAGCCTTCGGGGTTCGGACGTCTGACAGAGACAGCTGACTACATCAGTCACCAACCCTCCGGTCATGCCAAGGTCCCATCAAGGGTCCTTAATAGCCTACCCTAAGTGAACACGTGTACCAGCTATAGGGACTCAGCCCTACAAATAGCCTTCAAAATGCCTCTTTCAAGTAAGGGAAAATACACACCAAAATGCCATAGTTCCATTTCTGAGAGCAATTTCTAAACTCCTCTCTAGATAATAACTTGTTGGAGGGTTCTCGCCGGACATACGTTCGGCCACCCCTGATCGTCTTTCTATCTTGTAGGGGAACTCAACCAAACTGGAGGAGTTCCATTCAAGCTACATGAAAAAACTTGACGCATCATTTGGCATCGTTTGCGGGAAACGCAGAGTTTCCTCACCAATCTGTTCTTTTCTTTCTGTGAGAATTGTCACATCGGCGGTTCTTTCTCTTATTATCTCTCAAAACCTGCACTGAAAGCTCTCAGGATGGAACCTACCCACGATGAAACCCACAATTGGGAGGACAATCCTCCGCCCACCAACACAAATCAAACAGCCAATACACCTGTAAATAACCAAATTCCAGCAACAGCCTGGACCAATCTAGCCGCCTCCCTGCAGACTCTCCAAAGCTTTATGGGGCAGGCTCAAATGCTAAGCTCTTCAACTCCAACCCCACAGCCTACACAACCCCTTGCAACCCCAGATCTAGTGGCTACTTTACAAAGCCTAGTCACTAACCTTGTCCCTTTACTCCCACAACTCCAACCAAATCCAACACCCAACCTACCAGCTCAAAGGGCTAACGACCCTCTCGTGGTGAGCAGAAGGTTGAACTTCAACACCTCCACTGGTGTAGAAGCAACAAGAACACCATTGGCTAAACCCACAGAAGGAAGAGGTAAAGTTAGATTCGTGCTAGAGATATCAGTCAGGGAGAGAGAGTGTAGGGGGAGGAAGTAGAAGGTTCGGAGAGGGTGACATAAAAGGAGCTGGAAACAAGCTTGCAGCTAACGAAGCCAAGTAAAGCAGGGAGGAAGACTACCGAAGGAGTCGGTCTCATAGGGGTTCGGAAAGCAAGCGAACGCACTCGCATAGGCATGAGCATCGGAGAGGGGTAGATGATCAAGAGGCTTCAAGCCACCATGGTTCAAGGGCCATGCTGAGAGAGGAAGAAAGGAGGTATGTGGAAGAAATGACAGGAGCTAAGCCTGACCATAGGAGAAACTTCACACTCGACCTGAAATCCCCATTTAGCAGAAGTATCGACTAGTTCCAGATGCTGGAAAAATTCAAACAGCCGCAAATGACAAAATATGATGGTAGCCAGGACCCCAAGGCACATGTCCTGGAATACAAGCACTTAATGGAGTTACAGACCACTAGGGATGAAGCATTATACCAAGCATTCCGAAGCATATTAGAAAGAGCAGCTGTGAAGTGGTACGACAGCTTGCCAGAAGGGACCATAGACTCATTTTAAAGTCTAGTGAACCTGTTTGTAAAGAGATTCTCCACCAACATACCAAAACCTACATCCACCCGAGCTCTCGAGCAGGGTTCGGATGAGTCACTAAGAGAATTTATAGCCTGGTTCAACAGAGAAACCCTGAAGATGACAGACATAGATGAGCCTCGAGCATTCGAAGCTCTGTAAAAGTGCACGACCCACTATTACTATTTTAAAGCTTTAGTCCAAGCTCACCTAAGACGTTGAACGAGGCCATGGCTATCGTAGAAGAATATATCAAGTAGGATAATGCTTTTAGAGCAAGAAGGTTCTATAGGAAGAGAAAGCTAGGGGAGGGAGGTTCATCCAAAAAGAGAGGGAAAAAAGAAGATGTTGCACCAAGAATAGGGGGATCATCTAGCGGGCAAAATCCCCTGCCAAGGCATATCAAACCACCTAGGAGGGAGAGGTTCGACCTCTCTAAATTCACACCTCTAAATGCTAAACCAGTGGTGGTTTTTGCTGCCTTCCAAGACAAAGAGATCTAGAAGAGACCAATGCCAATCATGAAAGACCCAGAGAAGAGAGACATGTCTTAGTGGTGTAAATTTCACAACACCCATAGGAACACTACTGACAACTACCGCTCACTTCTCGGGGAAATTGAGAGACTGATCCAATAAGGATATCTTAAAAATTATGTCAAAAAGGCTGACCAAGCTGGATAAGCGAACCCAACGCAGGTCACACCAATAGAAGATGGAGTAGCTGGAGATATTCTTTGCCTCATTGAAGGGCCAAAAGAGATCTCTCTTAGTCGAAAAAAGGAGAAGAAGGCTACTCGAACCCATAAACCATCAGAGTTCGTCTTTTGCAATGGCTCGAAATAGCTAGCAGCAGGTTCGACTAGCAGAGCCACTAGAAAGGCCGAAGCCATAGTAATCATAGCAGTGGTGGCTAACTTTCGAGTTCGGAAGATCTTTGTGGACACAAGGAGCTTTGGTGAACCTCTTATCATGGGAGGCTTTCACCCAAAATAGGGATAGAAAGCTCAAAGATTCAGTCATTGGAAGTGCCAGTACGAACACTAGACAGAGCCATCATTTCAGTAGTTGGCATTATTGAGTTGCCAGTGACAGAGGGTAGAGCCCCAAAAGCTGTAGCGGTTGTGGCAATCTTCATTGTAACAAAGCTTCCTATGTCCTACAATGTGTTGTTAGGAAGGCCATTACTTTAGGACCTAGAGGCCTCCGTGAGCATTAGAAGATGCAGATTAACGGTTCAGCTTCCGGACAGTTCGGACTTGGACGTCTACCATGCAAATCAAAAGGAAGAGGAAGATGGTGTCTTTGGAACTTGAAGAAGTAAACCTAGTAGAGGCAACTCCTCAGAAGGTCCAGGCAAAAACCAAGGGTGAATTTGTACAAGAACTCGAACAGTTCGAAGTTGTTAGTGACGATCGAACTTTGCAGATCAATTCCATTTTAAGTCTGGAAGAGAAGAAGCAAGGGCAATAATTCCAGGCAAGCAATTCTGAAAATTTTGCATGGATCTTCTCAGACATGCAAGGAATAAGCTTAGAGGTGATTACTCATAAACTTCATGTGGACCCTGCATCTAAGCCCATCAAACAGAAGAAGAGATGCTTCGAGGCTGAGAGGCAAGCAGTCATCGATGAAGAAATTGAAAAGTTGATTGCAACAGGGTTCATAAGGGAGGTGTAGTTCCCAAACTAGCTTGCCAATGTGGTGCTAGTCAAGAAAGCCAATGGCACCTATCATATGTGTATGTACTTCACTAATTTGAACAAAGCATGTCCCAAGGACTCATATCCACTACCTATGATAGACAAGCTAGTAGATTCGATAACCAGATATAAATATCTCTCACTGCTTGATGCCAAGCAAGGTTATCACCAAATCAGAATGGATGAAGAAGATGAGGAGAAAGCTTCATTCATCATAGAAAGGGAACTTACTGTTATGTGTCCATGCCCTTTGGATTGAAGAATACTAGAGCCACCGACCAGAGACTTATCAATAGGATGTTCAAGGAGTAGCTAGGAAGGAGTCTCGAAGCTTACGTAGATGACATGGTGATCAAAAGCATGAGCTTTCAGCAACACATTCAAGACCTGAAAGAAGTGTTTGAAGTGATGAACACATATGGAATGAAGTTGAATCCAGAAAAGTGTGCCTTCTACATCCATGGAGATAAATTCCTAGGCTACCAGGTTAGTGAGAGGGGGATAGAGTCGAACCCAGACAAGGTCCGAGCCATCTTGAAGATGAACCCCCCACCCCCCCCCCCCCCACCCTTAAGAAGTGTGAAGGAAGTCCAGAAGCTGACATGCAGGTTGGTGGCCTTGAATAGATTCATGTCAAAATCTATGGAAAAATATCTCCCATTCTTCAAGAAGCTCAGAAAGTGTGCCACCTTTGAATGGATAGAAGATTTCCTGCAAGCTATGGACGATTTGAAGAATTTCCTAGCCTCGGAATAGGTCTTGAGTAGACCACTTAGACGTGAAGACCTCCTGTTATACCTTTCAGCTTCGCAACACGCGATAAGCTCAGTGCTAGTTAGATAAGAAAGGGGTCTCCAAAAACCAGTATACTATTTCATCAAAGTACTATAGGGAGCAGAGTTGAATTACAACCCCCTCGAGAAAATGATGTATGCCCTAGTGCTCTCTTGTAGAAAGTTCAAAGTCTACCTGGAAGAACACCAAGGAGTAGTAGTCATAGACAAACCATTACAGAAGCTCCTAAACAAGCTAGAACTTTCTGGAAGACTACTATGTTGGGCTATAGAATTGGGAGGATATGGCCTAGAATACATGCCTTGAAAATCCATCAAAGCTTAGGCCCTGGCAGACTTCATTTCAGAATGCTCGTTTCCATTGGAGGTGATGCCAGGAAGTGAATCACAAGGGCAACCCAAGGGTGAAATCCTAAAGGTCAGATGGGAGTTGTTCATTGATGGAGCTAGTGGCAAGGGAGCCAGTGGAGTCAGAGTAGTGCTGAAGAATGAAGAAGGAGTATTGATAGAGTTCGCTCTGAAGCTGGACTTATCCATAACCAACAACACTGTTGAGTATGAAGCTCTCTTTCAATGCCTTTTGGTGGCCAATCATCTACATATAAAACACTGCATATCTGTTATGACTCGTAACTAGTATTGGGACATGTCGAAGGCCTGTACAAAGCTAGGCATCCATACATGGTCAAATACCTAGAGAATATAGAATTGCAGCTGAAAAAGATGAAGGAGAATGAGATTGAAGTTGAGTTCAAAAAGATCCCAAGGGGGGCCAACAGTAGAGCAGACAGTCTAAGTAAGCTCACAGTAGCCCACCCAGCTGACATTCAAAGCACAGTATTTTTAGGGGTCCTGGCCCAGCCTTCTACAGAAGAGCCCAAATCTGTTATAGCTACAGAGCCATAATCCTGTTGGATGGATCCAATAAGAAGATGCCTAGAGGAAGGCAAACTCTCAGAGGATATGAAGCTGGCAAAAAATCAAGTGGGGAAGCTCTCACTTCTCCATGTACAATGGGGTCCTCTATAAAAGGGCCTTCTCTTTACTATGGCTCAGATGCTTGACTCCCACCGAAGCTGAGTATGTATTGAGGGAGATGTACGAAGGTGCTTACAGAATGAATGTGGGAGGAAAAACCTTAGCAGCCAAGGCCATCAGATAGGGCTACTATTAGCCCACCAAGAAGGAAGATGCTATAAGGCTGATAAGAAGGTGTCAAGCATGTCAAAGGTTTGCCAACTTGAACAAGGCCTCATTAGCAGAACAAATACCCATCTATGGTCCATGGCCCTTTGCCAAATGGGGAATGGACATAGTGGGGCCTTTCCTAACAACCACCGAGTAGAAGAAGTTCCTCATAGTGATAGTAGAATACTTCTCTAAATAGGTAGAAGTAGAAGCCCTAACAATGGTCACAACAGAGAATGTGGTGAAGTTCATATGGAGGAACATTGTATGCAGGTTTGGAGTGTCTCATCAAATTATTAGTGACAATGGAAAACAATTCGACAATGCCAAAATGAGAGACTTCTGTGAAGGCCTTAACATAAGGCAACACTTTTCCTCAATTTCCCACCCTCAGTCAAATGGGAAAATGGATGTCACTAATAGAACCATTGTCCAAGGGCTGAAGCAAAGGCTTGAAGGATGTGGAAGAAACTGGGGAGAGCAGTTGCACCATGTGTTATAGGCCTACAGAACAACCCCTAGGGAATCAACAGGCAAAACACCCTTTGCTCTCACCTTTGGCACTGAAGCGGTCCTTCTAGTAGACATTGGGAAGCCTAGTGGAAGAGTATACTACTATGGCGAAGAAGAAAATGAGAAAGAGAGGAGGATCGACCTCGACCAGCTAGACGAGCTGAGAGAACAAGTCTTCATGAGAACTGCAGCCTACGAGAGAGTTGCAAACTACTTCAACCAAAGGGTCAGAAGCAGGATATTCATGGCAGGAGACTTGGTAATGAGGAGCCTGGAAGCAACGGGAAAGAGAGAAGGCATGGGAAAGCTGGCACCAAATTGGGAAGGCCCATTCAAGGTGGAGCAAGCCATTAGCCCAGCCACGTACAAGTTGTGAACCATGGAAGACAAGGAGGTGCCACATACATGGAATGTACATCATTTGAAATTATACTACTCTTGATTGAAAATGAAAAGGCATCCCTTTGACTACACCACGAAGCTCAAAGCAATAAATCCCAATTTGACTGGCGAAAGACCCTCTGAAGGGCGCAAAAAAGCCCAGCTTGATTGGCAAAAGAACCTTTAAGGGAGGCACTAAGACCTCTAGAGATAAGGCACCAAGCGCAGCTTGACTGGCGAAAGATCCTTCAAGAGAGGCACTAAGACCTTTAGAGATGAGCCACCAAGCCCAGTTTGACTGGCAAAAGACCCTCCATGAGGGCACTAAGACCTCTTGAGAATAGGCACCAAGCCGAGCTTGACTGGCGAAAGACCCTCTAAGGAGGACACCAAGCCTAGCTTGAATGGCGAAAGACTCTCCAAGGCAAGGATGGCATGGCGCAAGGAAGAAAACAAGACTTCAAGAGGCTAAAGAACACCAATCCCAACTTGACTGGTGAAAGACCCTCTTGAGAATAGGCACCAAGACCAGTTTGACTGGCGAAAGACCCTCTAAGGAGGGCACCAAGCCTAGCTTGATTAGCGAAAGACTCTCCAAGGGGGGCATGGCGCAAGGAGGAAAACAAGACTTCAAGAGGCTGAGGAACACCAATCCCAACTTGACTGGTGAAAAGACCCTCTAAGGGGGGGCACAAAGACCTCTAGAGATAAGGCACCAAGCCTAGCTTGACTGGTAAAAAACCCTCCAAAGGGGGCACCAAGTCCAGCTTGACTGGCAAAAGACCCTCCAAGGGAGGCACCAAGCCAACCTGACTGGCAAGGGATAAGACAAAGAAAGCATCAAGACTTAGATGAGTCAGGATGCTAAACATAATTTAAAAGGCAAGAGATCTTCTAGGAAAGGTCCTGTAACATAAACAAACTAAGGCTACAACACTAAACGAAGCCTAAGGTATGTTCTAATTGAAGGCGAACAAGAATAAGATTACATAATAGAAATAGAAGAAAAATGGATTTTATTAAATCAAAGAATGGTGTACAAAGTATTACAACAAATTCAAAACAAATAATTGTGTACAAAGTATTTCAATAATACAAGTATAAACTACAAAGAGGTAAAGACCCTAAGAAGGAGAGACTTAGGAAGAGCTAGCCTCTTGGTTCGAAGCCCGAATCAGATTACTGATAGGCAGTTGATCCTTACTAGAGTGGCTGGAAGAAGATGCCTGGGGAAGTTTCCTTAACTTGTCAAAGTCGATGGTATCCAGTCCAAGAAACTGAGATCTGGAGCATCCATATTATCAAGATACTCAGGAAGCTGGATGTCCGGTACAATTCCTTCTGAGATCAGGGGACTAAAGTGAGCCTTCGCCTCTGGAAACTTCTCAAAGACTGAATCCAGGGCCCAGTTATCCCATTCATCACCCCTCTAGACTACCTCGACGCTGTGCCATCCCTTGAAGAAACGGGACTTAGCAAATTTTCAGACCTCCTCCCTTAAAATTTGGGGCAGTTTGTCCACTAAGGCCTCTAGCCTCTTCACATAAATGTCAACCACCTCGCTTGAATTCTGACCCTCACAATCTATCTTCTGGAAGCACTCCTCGAGCTTGGCATTCTCAACCTCCAAAGCTTCAGTTTTGTGCCTTAGGAATTCATTGGCAGATTCCATCTTGTCATGCTTCTTTTGGAGGGATTCGAGCCCAACAACACGAGCTGCTGAGACATTTCTTTCAGCAGACAAGACCTTATCCTTTTCTTCAAGGGCTTTCTAAAGGATAGCCACTTGCTTCTCCAGCGCTTCATTTGAAGCCCGACTAGCTTCCAAGTCACTGAGCAGCCCATCAAGGTGAACAACAACCTCCTACAGATGAAAAAGTGAAACCTTCAAGGCATGTTAAGCCTAGAGATGACCAGGCTCGGAGGACCTAAAGAACCATCCCCAGTAGACTGAGTAGGTGGACCTTGAGGCAATTTGTCAGATAGGTTCCCTCCATAGGCTGAAGGGATGAGGAGAGTCTCACAACATACGTCTATATACACCCTCCTATCAATGGCAGGAACCTCAACTGGCCTCCCAGCTTCGATGACCCCTTCATCTTCAACTGGTAAAGTAGGAAGATCATCAGCCCCCTCATCAAGGCACCCAAGGTCAGGCTCAACTTTAACAATCACAAGGGCTATGACTGATCCGCCTTGTGAACCTCAGTTGCCTGCTGAATAGCCCTAAAAGGTTGCAAAATCCTAAGAAGAGACTCTAGAGCCCCTTTAGCTCCTTGTGACTCCATCCCTTCCCTCAAGAATGCAGACTCATCCCTAAGAAGAACCGAAGTAGATTGGGCACTTATTTCAACCCCACCAACTAGACCAGCTAGATTGTCCCCTACAAATAAAACCAAAACAAAGTGAGTAAAAATAATGAAGAATAAAGGATGAAGGAAGAAATGGAAGCCTCATTCATACCTTGAGGGAGATTTTCAGAAGGAGGCTAAGATGGAGGAGCCCGATTTAGCACTTCAGCCAAAACTTTTACAACCTTGACTGCCGTAGATATGTCTTAAGGGGTGAGGATTCTCCACTACGCCAAATTTTTAACAGCCTCAGAAGGCTGAAGCTTGGAGAAATTCTTGTACTACTATGATAGTAGAGAACTTTCCTTCACCACATGGATGTGTTGATAGTATTGGCTGGTCAGCTTATAGAACGACCACTGATTGAGAGCTATCCTATATAGAAAACCCATGACTTAGCCATGAACTTGGGCGAATGCTATATGGTCCCTCACAAACCCCATCCACCACATCACTTAGGATGTTCAGATCGTGCTTCCTTGACCTTCCCAGCCATAAGAGACCCTCTTCCATCGGAGCCCTGGCATCTTCGACTTCCATAGGCCCCCCTGTGGAGCCTTTTCAGTTTCCTTCCCTCAGCTGCCAACATTGGGTCCATAGGAGGGATAGTAGCCACTCCAACAGGCTCAGCAATGCTGCTTGACCCTCTTTTTCGAGCCATGGGTGCGTCAAGAATCTCCTCCTCAGGAAGGACGTTCATGGCTATCTCTTTAGTATCGCCCCCAGTAGGCCCACCCACTTCTTCACCTTCATCTTCAGCAGTAGCAAGTGCGAGGGCACTAGGATCATGCTCAGAGGAGGAATCCAAGTCCTCCTTCCCGAAACTGAAGTTCTTCAGGTACCGGTACACGAACTCCTCCATGTTCCTTCTCTTTAAGGCGATAACAACTTGATTCTTCTCAAGGGTTCGCATCCTCAAAAGCCCAGTCCTGAAGTAACGGATGGGCATGAAGGCCTTATTTTTTATAGGGCAGATTGGGAGGTTCGCCTCTGGAAAAGCCTTGAAAATGGACTTGGCGACCTCCTTTAAGATGACTTTACCCTTCTCATCCACTAAAGGCTCTGCAAAAAAATCGAGGTTAGTAAAGAAAAAGAGGAAATAAAAGTCAAAAGACACCAAACGGAGAAGACTTACCAGAAGACCTTCGCACGTTGCGGGGCAAGGAGTAAGAGCCATCACCATGAAGAAGGAATGAGGAACTCATGATGAGGCCTCGGTCGAAGGAGCAATGGTAGGATGCAAGGACTCGAATGCCTTGGGCATCAGAGAGGCTCAGATTCTTTTCAAGCTTCTCAACCCTGGGCCTTCCTCTGTACTCGGCTGAAGCCCGCTTGACCCTTCTTGAGGGGCTTTAGTACCTTCACAGCAAAGAATTTATTCTTCTAATCATCCACTTTATTTTCCATTATCCCAAAGAGGGTTCACAAATGTTTTTTTTGGAAGCACCAAATGTAGGGTTCGCTGGAAATAGAAAGATTGAAGAAGGCGTGGAACATTTTTGCACTAGGGTTGGAGATACCCAGTACATAGTAGACTACCTCAAAGAAGTGCAAGTCTTCGATGGAGTTGGGCATCAACATCATGGGGTTGACTTGAAAATATTCGAAGCATCAACAAAAGAAGGGGGAGGGAGGAAAGAGCAAGCCTCTGATCATGTGATCGTAATACCACACATAATCCCGCTTTCCCTTGGCTAACTCAACAGTTGTGTTGGTTGAGAAGATTCTGGCCTCCAGAGAAGAGCGAGGAATGCGTATGCACTCAGACATACAATTCACGTTCTCGATGAATGCCCCAAAGTTGAAAGTCATAGGAGTGATATCTTCCATATGTGGCCTCACCGTGCTATTTACGTAAGAGACAGTGTCCTGGGTCTTGCTCTGCTTTTGAGCCTTTTCAACATCCAGAAAATGTTTCTTTTGTTTCTCTAGGGGAGCCATAAAAACGCACAAGGAAGAACATAGAAGAAAAAAAGATAAGAAAAAGTGAAGAAAGGAAAGAAAATTAAGAACATATCAAAAATAGAGAAAAGATCAGAAGATTCATAAAGCGAAGAATGAGGAAAAAGATAAACTTTTATAGATGTCCAGGAGGCATTAAAGTCCAAGACAAAATGGATC
>CAOJBK011594268.1:0-12660 GCA_948294925.1 Codiaeum variegatum
TTGACGCCCAATTCCATCGAAGATCTGCACTGCTTCGAGGTGGTTTGCTACGTACTGGGTATTTCCATCCCTAGTGCAAAGATGTTCTTGACCTTCTTCAACCTTTGTATCCAGCGAGACCTATATTTGGTGCTTTCAGAAAAAACCATTGTGAACCTTGTTTGGAACAAAGGAAAATAATGTTGACGAATGGAAGAATAAATTTTTTACTGTGAAGGTGTTGAAGCCCCTCAAGAAGGGTAAGGGGGGTTCGGGTTCACTGGAGAATCCAGAGGGGTGCCTAGGGTTTAGAAGTTGGAAAATAATCTAACCCTCTCTAATGTCCAGGGCATTCGAGTCCTTGCCTCTTGCTGTCACTCCTTCTACCGAGGCCTTATCATGAGCTCCTCATTCCTTCGTCACGCTGACAGGTCTTACTCCCTGCCCCACAATGTGCTAAGATCTTTTGGTAACTCTTCTCCACTTTGTGTCTTGATTTCTATTTCCTCTTTTCTTGTACTAACCTTTGACTTATTTGCAGAGCCTCTAGTGGATAAGAAGGCTAAGGCAATACTGAAGAAGGTTGCAAAGTCCATGGTGAAGTCTTTTCTAGAGGCGAACCTCCCAATCCACCCGGTCAATAATAAGGCCTTCCTGCCCATCCGATGCTTTAGGACTAGGTTATTAAGGATGCGAACCCTTGAGAAAAATCAAGCTGTCATCACCTCAAGGAGTTGGAATATAGAGGAGTTCATGTACCAGTACTTAAAGAACTTCAAACCCGGAAAGGAGGACTTGAATTCCTCCTCTGAGCATGATCCGATGGCCCTCGCACTCACTGCTGCTGAAGACGAGGGCGAGGAAGTAGATGGACCTATTGGGGGCGATGTCAAAGATATAGCCATTGAGGAGCTTCCTAGGGAGGAGTCCCTTAATGCACCCCTAGTTTGAAAGAAAGGGTCGATCAGCATTGCTAAGCCTTCTGGAGGGGCTAAAGGAAGGAAACTCAAGAGGCTTTGCAAGGGGCCTGCAAAAGTTAAGGATGTCTGAGCTCCGATTGAGGAGGGTCCCTTCTTGTTAGGAAGGTCGAGGAGGCACTTTCGAAATGTCCAAAGTGACGTGGTGGATGGGATTGTGAGGGACCATGCAGCCTTTGCCCAAGTTCATGGCAAGGTCTTGAGTTTTCTAGACGAGATAATCCTCAATCAACCATCTTTCCATAAGCCTACCAGCTAGTACTACCAGCATGTCCAAGTGGTGAAGGACGGGTCTCTACTGTCGCAACAGTATAAGGGTTTCTCCAAGCTTCAGCCTTCTGAGGCTGTTAAGAACTTGGCGCAGTGGAGCATCCTCACCCCTGAGGACATATTGAAGGCAGTCAATGCTACAAAGGTTTTGGTTGAGGTGCTGACTTGGGCTTCTCCACCCCAACCTCCTTCTAAAGTGATTCCTCAAGGTATGAAAGAGGCTTCCTTTTTTTTAGCGTTTCTTCTTAATTATTTATACTCACTTTATTGTGCTTCCATTTAGAGGGGACATTCCAGTTGGTCTGGTTGGTGGAGCTGAAGTAAGTGCTCAATCTACTTCAGTTCTACTTGTGGCCGAGTCTACCTTCTTATAGAGACCCAGGGGGCTAGAGGGGCTCTTGAGTCCCTTCTCAAGCTTTCGCAGCCTTCTGAAGCTGTTCAACAGGTGACTAAAGTTCACGGGGTGGATCAGTCTATGGCCCCCGTGATCATTGAAGTTGATCCCGACCTTAGGGGCCTTGTTGAGGGGTTTGTCGATCTACATGCTTTACCAGAAGATGAAGTGGTCGTCAAAGCTGAAAGGCTAGTTGCGGTTCCTACCATGGATTGGAGGGTGTACATAAACGTATGTGGTGAGACTCTCCCCATCTAGTCTGCCTATGGAGGTAAATTGTTTGCCAAATTACTCCAAGGTCTACCTATTCAGTCCGCTAGGGATGGTTCTTCAGGTCCTCCGAGCTTGGTCATCTCTAAAGGCCAGGCTTCATATGTCTTGAAGGTTTGACATCTTCATTTTCATGTCTTTTTTTAAAAAACCTTTTCTCACCCTCTTCTTACCTATAGGAGGCTGCTGTTCATTTAGAGGGTCTACTCAATGACTTAGAAGCCAGCCGGGCCTCCAATGCAGTGCTAGAGAAGCAAGTGGCAATGCTTCAGAAGGCTCTTGAAGAGAAAGATGAGGCCTTATCAGCTGAAAAGAAGGCCTCAGAGGCTCTTGTTGTTGAGATGAAGTCTCTCCAGGAGAAGTACTATGACATGGAGTCTGCCAATGAATTCATGAGGCAGAAGAACATGGGCCTGGAGATAGATAATTTAGAGCTTGAGGAGTGCCTACAGAAAGTGGCTAATGAAGCTCGGAAATTAAGTGAGGCTGCCAACATCTATGTAAAGAAGATGGAGGCCTTGGTGGACAAGCTACCACAGCTTCTATGAGGAGAGATTCAGAAGTTCGCCGAATCCTGCTTCTTTAAAGGATGGCATAGTGTCGAAGTGGTCCGTATGGGAGTAGAGTGGTACAACAGGGCCTTATCTTTAGTCTTTGAAAAGTTTCCAAAGGCGAAGGCTCATTTCAACCCCTTACCATCAGAGGGAGTTATACCAGACATCCAACTTTAGGAATATCTTGATGGCATAGATACTCCCAACCTCTCCTTTCTGGATTGAGTACATTCCTTCTTTGACAAATTGAAGAACCCTCTTGAGTTATCAGCTTCCGATCATTCGAGCTCAAATTCTAAGGACCAAATGACCCATGGGATATAGGAATACTCCCTACCATAAAACAGTCCATGGGATCATATGAACTACAACTACCTACTGATTCTACATCCTCCTAACCTGTAGGCACTATAGATTCATTAGTAATTTTAGCACTAGGTGGTTTATAGTATAATACCTTAAATTTAAACTTTCCTAAAGGCTTCCCCAATAGATCCTCCTCTTCAGTACTATCAACATCCTTAGTAGATTCCTTTTGAACTTGCTGTGATTCTCTTTAGGAGAAGGGTTTTGTTTTGGATCATCTTGTCTCCTCTCCTTAGCCCTCTATCTTTATAATCTATGCTTTTGAGTCCTGGTGAGTGGCTTAGGGAATTTCTTGTGTTCCACTCTCTTCCACAACTGACTTGGTTCCATAGGTGGTGGTGCAATAAACCGAGGTTAACTCCTCTGAAACTTGTATGGACGAGCCTTTGATGGAAGTTTCCCCAACCTATCTTTAACATTAGATGGCTTTGGTTTAGGAATCCATAACTTTTGCCTTTCTCCTTATGGATTATTGGTGGAACTGCATCTTTCTTTTTGTTATCAGTCAGTATAAGAGATTTGAGATCCATGACTATTGAATTGGTTATAGCCACTAGTGGAAATGGATCTTCGTCTACCAACATAGCCTCCTTCTTCTCAGATAACTTCAATACTTCCTTATTGATTATATCCCATATCACATTTCAGAAACCCCAACAAGAGTTAGTATTATGATGATACTTACAATGATCTTTGTCCTTGACTTCCTCTTTTGTTGGTAGCTTGTGATCCACAGGTAACTTGATGAATTTATCCTCTAATAGGAAATCAAAGATTTCCTTTGTTTTAGTAACATCAAAGGTATATTGTTATTGTTGTGTATTATCAGAGGCTTGTGATTTCTTCCATGCCTCTAGTGATTTTCTTACTAGTGACAGACATACACAAGAACTAGTAGTTGTTAAATCTGCCACAACAATCTCAATATTAGTGACTTCTTGATAATATGTTCCTATAGATGCCCTTTTCTTATGACTCTCCTCTTGCTGTAATTCCTCACACTCAGTGACCTTAGCAACTAATTCATAGAAATCCCTAAACTCCATTCCTTGGAATTTCTTCCTAAGTTCTATGTCCAAGCCTCTCTGTACCATTTTTACAAACTCTATCTCCGGTAGGAAGATTTTACAGCGGTTCCTCATCTTTTTGAACCTTGCTATAAATCTATTTGGAGACTCCCCAACCCTTTGTGTCACTCGAGATAACTCTATAATGCACACTTCAAGCTCATCTCTAAAGAACTAAGTGTGGAATTGACGCTCCATGTCCTACCGAGTTAGAACAAAATTCTGAGGCAATATAATATACCATGTAAAAGCTACACCAGTTAAGAGTTAGGAAACAACCTAAAGTTAGAAAAGTTGTCAAAATTAGCCAACTCCCCACACTGTATAGTGAATTTGGCGATATATTCTATGGTCGATTTGACCATCCTCACCAAAAAACAATGTAAAATCAGGGATTCTATACCCTATGGGATAAGGATTCTCTCGATCTATAACATTTGGATACGGTTTGTGAAATTCAGGACGGCTAATTTGTCTAAGGCTCGGTCCATACAATTCTTGGACAATATCTCTAATGGCTTCCACATCCACAGAGAGTTGTCTTCTGGGGATTTGTTATGGAATAATAGGCTGTTGATTCCTATTACTAGTTGATGTCACATTCCCCAGCATTTCATTAGCTGAACCTACATCAAGATCATAGACAGTGGGATTGTTAACAGGATTAGTGTTAGAATGGACTTATGGAATAGTGTTCCTGAGATGGCCAGTAGGCACTTTCCTTAGCTCTTCTCTCATGTGGGAAGGAAGATAAAGTTCATCAGGCGGGTGAGAATCACCAGCCTCCTGTGGAGTAATGGAATGCTCCCTAAGTTCCTCTAAGCACTTCCTAGTAGGCTTTTGTACAATAGTCTGCTTAGGACTTTGTGGTGGAGTGAATGTATTACTAAATGCTTTGAATATAGGAGTTTGATTTTTCATAAATTCCTCAAGAATTTTATTCTGCTCAGTCATTTTAATAGCCTAAGTCTTCATTAGTTCTTGAATTACTCTAGACTGCTTAGTGATTTCATCAAAAAATGATTCTAGTTGAATAGATTGGGAAACATTACCTTGATCTCCAGCAACATGACCTTCTAGAATCTGTGTCTCAGGTGTGTCTTGTTGGTGAACTAGCTGTGGATAAGCCAACCGACGCTTAATTTGTTCCACAAGTGATAAAAGGAATCCTTCATGTAACGTTGTTGTATTGTCATCCTATGGCTCATGGGAACCAACAACAATTTCTTTTCTATAATTCTTTGTTTTTGGTGCCATGATATTGAGTCCCACCGAGCATACCAAAAATTATTTGTTGTTAATTTTTGGGTTGCGATTGTGAGGCATGCCACATGTGAGTGAAGGTGTACGAAACCTGTGTTGCGCCTTCTGACTTAAAGGAACCAGCGATTGTAGATTTCCATATTTCCTTACCATAGTACGTCTGGAATCTCAATTAGTAGTATAAAAAAGTAACTATGGAATTGAAAATAAGAACAATGGAAATTTTATTGAATATTAAGAAACTGGTTTCAAAAGTTTACAAAAAACTTGAAAAAGATAATTAGCCCGATGGGACAGAAAAAGGCTCAGGACCTATTGAGTGGTGTGTTGAGTGGGGTTTGTAATCATAATACTTTTTCAATAACCACTCCACAATTACATTTTCTAATAACCACCCACTATGTTGTAACCGTCCATGATTTATAGCTCTAGAATTGTCTATAACATTCTAGCATCTCCACATTCATAAATTTAGTCTATAAAATTAAATTGTCTCCATAGCCCAGTTTGGGCCATTTAATTACCCAAGTCCAAATATTTTGGCTCTAAAATATTATGGTGCAACCATATATAAACAAAAGACCTAACCTTTATTACTTTAGAATATGCAGTTAAAATCATCATCAATTGGTTCTTTATTACCTCCTGAAGGTGAAAAACCTAAATTTGCACAACTATACATATATGATACAGAGAATGAAGTTAAAAAGAGGATTTCTTCTTTTCAATCCCAAGAGTCTATAGATGAGACAATTATTGATGGCCTAATTAAATTATGTGAATAAAATAATCAAATTGTTAAATCTTTTATATTTACTCACGATATATTTAAAGAAGTTGATTTTTTACCTATGAAATTAAGGTTAATTGGAAGAAGGGGTCAAGATAGCTTACAATATGATGTTCCATCATCTTCTAAAATTGTTGGTTTGATAGTCGGAGATTTTGGCTTATATGATAAAGAAATAGATATAATTGTTGAATATAAATCAAGCATTTTAAAAAGGATAAGTGTTTTACATCCAAGTCTTATAGTAATGCAGTACCCAATATTATTTCCTTATGGTGAGGACGGTTACAGAACAGATATTGAATATGCAATTGTGGATTCTATTTCTTCATTCTCTAGAAAATGTGTAACAATGTGTGAGTATTATGCTTATAGATTACAACAATGCTTTAATAAAGAAACAACTTTATTGAGAGGTGGTCATTTATCTCAACAATTTATAGTTGATGCATTTTCATGTGTGGAAAGAAGAAAGATTGGATTTCATTAGACATAACAAAAAAGAATTGAGGCTCAAAATATATATAGGAATAAAAGATGTTGTTCGTCATAGTAATACTAATTCTAGCAATGTTGGTAGGTCAATAATAATATTATTTTCTACCTATACTGAAAGTCCAAGGTATATGATTAAACATTATCATGATGTTATGACTATCTGTAAATTTTACGGACATCTTGATTTATTTATAACATTTATCTATAATCAATTATAGCTTGAAATTCAATGAATACTAGATTATATTTCTGGCCAAAGAAATGAAAATAGGCCTAAAATCCTTTTGCAAGTTTTTAAAATGTTGATGATATAAAAAAAATGAACATTTTGGTAGAGTTATTGCTTTATTATATATTGTAAAGTTTCAAAAAAGAGGTTTCCCTCATATACACTGTTTAGTATGCTTGCACAAAGATGGTAAACCAAATACACCTTCTGAGATTGATGCAATAACTATTGCTGAATTGCCTTCTACACAAACTGATTATGAAGCATATCAAATAGTTTCGAAATTCATGATACTTTGTCCATGTGGTTCTATTAATCCATTATGTCTTTACATGAAAAATTGTAAATGCTCAAAATTTTTTCCTAAAAAAAATCAAAGTGAAACAATTATTGATTATAATGGTTTTGCTATATATATGTGTAAAAATGATGGAAATTTTGTTATTAAAAATAATGAAAATATTGATAATCGTTTTGTTCTTCCTTATAATAAAGATTTAATTTGTAAATATGAAACTCAATTTGTGTTGAATATTGTTTTAAATCCACAATGGTAAAATATCTATTTACATACATTAATAAAGGAATTGATATAATTCGTGTAGTTGTTGCAAATTTTGGAAAAAATCATGAACAATTGGAAAATAGTGATGACTTAGAAATTAATGAAATAAAAACATATTTAGATTGTCATTTCCTATCAACATGTGAAGCAACGTGGATATTATATGAGTTTCCGATATAATATCAGCTGTTGAAAAACTTACAATACGTTTATAACATAAGAATACAGTTTATTTTAAGCCATCCACTGATTTAAGTTATATTGATAATAACTCTATTTTTGAGCGAACTATGTTTGCTGAATGGATAACCACGAATAGAATATATAAAGATGCTAGAAATCTAACATACTTTTAATTTCCAAGTAAATGGGCGTGGCAAAGTAGAAAAAAGATATGGACTCAACGTAAAAGAGGAAATTGTATTAGAACAATTGCTTATGTCCATCCAAACTCAGATGAATACATTAGAATTCTTTTAAATATTGTTAGAGGGCCAAAATCATTTGAATACATTAGAATGGTTAGTGGATTTGTGCATCCTACATTTTAGTCAACCTGTAATGCATATGGTTTATTAGGAATAGATATTGAATGGATTCATGCTTTGGAAGAAGCTGTCTTATGTGCATCGTCTAATGAACTTCAAAATTTATTTACAATTATTTTTTTTTGAAGTTGGAGATCTGAATAAACTATTGAATTTATTTTGGAGGCATTTTTCTTATGATATAAAATATGAATTGCAATATACTTTATAAATTCCAGATGCATGTATCTTTGATAATTATTTAAGAAATAGAGTTTTATTAGAGCTTAAAAATATTTTTAATAAAAATTCTACTTCTTTAGTTGATTACAATTTATCATTGCCTAATAGATCATTGGCTGGTGATGTCAGTAATAGATTAATAATTAAAGAATTAAATTATAACATTGATAATTTAAAATGTAAACATGATAGTTTGATATCAACTCTCAATGTTGAACAATGCAAAATATATGATGATGTTATTTCTACTATTGAGTATAATAACAAATGATTATTTTTGTCTATGGTTACGGTGGTACATGTAAGACATACTTATATGAAGTTATTATATCGAAACTTAGATCAAAAGAAAAAATTATTTTAGTTGTTGCTTTTTCTAGTATTTTTGCATTATTATTGTTTGGAGGTAGAACAACTCAGTTTAGATTTAAAATACTGATTAATTTAAATGATCATTCTTCATGTGAAATTAAAAAGGGAACCCAATTAGCAAGATTAATAGAAGAAACTTGATTAATAATTTGGGATGAAACTCCTATGAGTCATAAACATTGTTTTGAAGCAATAGATAGATCATTTAGAGATATTTTATGTACATGTGGAAAAAAAATAGATAATCCATTTGGAGGGAAAATTGTTTTACTTGGAGGTGATTTAAGACAAAATTTACATGTTATTAATGGCAATAGAGAATATATATTATAAATACATCAATAGCACGATCTTATTTATGGAAATTCTTTAAGGTGTATAAATTAACTGTTAATATGTGTCTTATGTTAACATCTATTAATACTAATGATAGTGATGAATTAATAGATTTTTCTAATTGGATTTTGTCAGTCGAAGATGAAACTGTACCTATAGGAAAAATATGTAAATATGATGAAGAAGATAATTGGATTAAAATACCAGAAAAATTTTTAGTTACAAATTATATTGATCCGATAAAAAAATAATTAAAGAAACATATCCTGATTTTTTAAATAATATACTGATCATACTTATATTAAGAATATAGCTATTATAACACCTATCAATGAAATTTTAGATACTATAAAAAATGAAACAGTTGAATTAGTACTTGAAGAAGAAAATTTTATTATAGTTCGAATTCGATATGTAGCACATCAAAAGGTAATGAAAAGTTAGAAATACTTATCCAACTGAATTTTTAATTTTTTTAAAATTTTAATGGATTTTCACATGAGTTAAGATTAAAAAAAAATCTTGTTATGTTACTTAGAAACATTAATCCTAGCATTGATTTGTGTAACGGTGCAAGATTAGTGATAACTAATTTAGGTGTGAAAGTTATAGAAGTAATAATAATATCTTGATCATATAGCAAAGAAAAGTGTATATACTGCGAGTTGTTCTTTCTTACAATGAAAATAAATTTTCTTTCATATTAAAGAGAATACAATTTTCAATAAGAATTTATTATTCTATGGCTATAAATAAAAGTCAAAGTCAAACATTAAAACGAGTTGGCTTATACTTATATAGTCATGTCTTTTGCAATGGCCAATTGTATATTGCATTATTAAAAGTTACTTCATATGAGAATTTATGAATAGTGATAAATAAAGGAAAAGATTATGAAAATGAAAAATATTTGAATTATAAAAAAAATATTGTATATATTGAAATTTTTTATGATTTATCTTTGACATTTGACATTTTTTTTTAATTTTGTATAGATGCAAGTAGTATTTGTCACCCTTTCAACTGAGTTAATTTGAAGAAAATGTCATTTATGTTATCAAATATTAATAAATAAAGGCAAATAATTCTAAATTAAAGCTCAGATTTTGGGAATATATTATTATGTTATAAATTTCAAGATATTTTTATGATGGAGATTCTAATGTTTCATAAAAAGGTATTATAACTAAACTCCTTTTCTAATTGTTCTTTTTTTTTTTTTTTAATACTCAAGGAGTTAATTCTAATCCATTTCAAATTGACTTACTTTGTATTTTATTTGATAAATTCAAGTTGGTTGATTTTCAAAGTGTCATAATGACAATGTGTGTGTCTATATATATATATATATATATATATATATATATATATATACACAAAAGCTAACCTTGATCTAGTTAAATCCATGTAGACGAAAGCTATTCCATTAATATCATCATCCAGTAGACGAAATAAAATGAGAGATGGAGAAACTAATTCATGTGACAATATTTTTTAACAGGCTCTTTATTTAAAGGCTTAGGTTATATAATTAATTCAAATCAATTTTGAAATACTACTTAAAGAAATTAATAATCTGTAAATATTTTACATCAAATTGTTTTTACTAGCGTCATTAAGGAAGCTAATAGTTTTATTATTCCACCAAGTTCATAAATTTCATTTAACAATAAAATTTTGGTGTTACTTTTTAGGATATAGTAACTCTTCCATGTTTGAAGTTATCACTTATCCAATTATTGCTGCTAAATTCCCCGTTGCTTAATACAAAGAAATATATGTTAGCTATCGATTCTTAATACTCATACTCAACATAAAGTATATTTCTAAATTTATTTTAATTCATGTGTTTTTTTAAAGATCCATAAAATTATATATTTAATATTTCATTTGCTATTTTTACAATTTATATGCAGAGCAATAGTAGATAATTTTATCTATAAATGGCCATTTTTATATAGAATGTTCTTAGTGCAAAAGTATTTATTGAAAATTATAATGACATTATAAGGTAAGTGTGATTTTTTTTAGAACCAAGTAAGTGTGAATTTATTTAGGAAAAATTATTATTTAGTCCTTAAGGTTTGGTCAAATTAATTATTCGTCACTCGGTTTTGGAAAAAGACATGGCTGGTCCTTAAGATTTGGTTCTGTCAAATTACTTAATCCTTTTGTCTAAATTTCAAGATATATTCGAGTATATTCCATTTAAAAAATTAAAAATTTTAAAAAAATAATAATCTTTTTTCCAAAATACCCTCTATTCAATTTCTTTTATTTATTTTTCTTCTTCTTCCACATCTCCTTGCTCTTTTCTTTTTTTTTTCTTTCCAATTATCTTCTCTTTTTTCAATGATAAAAAAAATGAAAAACTTCATCTTATTTTTTTTTTAATTTAAGAAGATAGAAATAAATAGATTTTCATATAATAAAAACCTCAAGTAGAAAATGAAAATCAATGGAAGATTAAAAAAAAATTCCATTTGCCCATCGACTCTCTCTTTGTGTTTTGAATTGCAAAAATTGCTTGGACAAAATGAAATTGATTTTAGGTATGATTCAATTAATACATCGATATTCATTTACTTCCATCTTTCTCTTTCTATTGAATTTAATTGAAACAATAATAAGAAAATTTCATCCTCAATTTTCTGGGAAAAACGAAAAATGAGGAAATGAGTCTTTGGCTCCCATTTTCAAAATGCGATATAAAACTTGTTTCAATTTTTTCTTTTGTTTCATCAGTTAATTTTTGCCATTAGTCTATGAAATTATCAAGTTTTCATTTGTTATTTGAATAGATATATATAAGGTGAGATTTTTAGGGTTTGAAGAAAGAAGAAAATTGAAATGAATCTTCAAATAGACGGTGTTTGTTAAAGATCAATTTATTTTGGTGTTGTTAATCGATTATAACTTATGAGTGAAATAGAAATTTTTTGTCCTCAAATCTAGCAAATGATTTATTTAGAAGAGGAAAAAACTAAAAGAAGAAAAAAAAAATAAAAAATTAAATCAAATTTTAGCAAAAGGAAAAAATGAAAGGAAAAAAAGTTATGAAAATGATGTTTTTTCAATTTCTAAATCTTTGTCAACTGTTCATTAATTTTAAGAAAGAAAAGAAATAAATTTAATTAATTTTTTTAATTTTAGTTAGAGAGAGAAAAAAAAGTTAAATGAATTGAATGGCATATAATTGAGAATTAAATTACTAACAAATGGTATTTTAGTATTTTTATACTGATTTAACAGAGAAATTGGATAGAATGACTAAGTAGTTTGACAGAACAAAACTTTAGGGACCTGTCATACCGTTTTCCAAAACCGATGGACGAATTAGTTAATTTGACCAAACCGTAGGAATTAAATAGTAATTTGTCCATTTATTTATGTCTCATATGCTTTTTCTTATAAGAGTAGAAAATCATATGTTTTATCTCATTTATATATTTTTTTAAGGAAATAAAGTTTTTTTTTCATTGATATAGTTGGAGCATGTCTTTAATACAAAAGCAATGCTCAAAATTTGCAGAACATTAAAAGATCCCCTAATTTACTCGTAAGTTTTATCAAATTATCAATTCTTCATAGCATTTACATTTTTACATCCCTTTAAAATACTATTGATGTTTTTAGGTATAACTTAGACATTATTGATGTGGATAACGTTGCATCTTCAATGATACGGGTCAATATAAAATGGGCTTAAAAAGAATAAAAGCCCAACGAAATATATAAAGGTGTTAGCTCAAAAGTCCCAACAGCATAGAAGGCTCAGGCCGCTTGCCAAGGACAAGGCTACACCCGAAGGCTTCACCTCTGAAGGCTTCACCCCCGAAGGCTTCACCCCTGAAGGCTTCACCCCCGAAGGCTTCACCCTCAGGCTTCACCCTCGAAGGCTTCACCCTCAGGCTTCACCCCCGAAGGCTTCACCCGAAGATGTACCATTCGGGCCATTCA
>CAOJBK011594441.1:0-20717 GCA_948294925.1 Codiaeum variegatum
TTTATGGACTGTTGTATAATAAAAATGAGATGAATGATAACACTATAATAAAAGTTTAACTTTAGAGATAATTTTTATATTTAACCCATTGTATTTGTGTATGTAATGATATGAAACTCGTAAAGAAAGCCTAATCTTCTCCCTTTCATGGTTAAATAACATGTATTGTCCTTGAACTTATATTCATTTATATTATTATCCTTAAACTCAATTTTGTTATTTTATAAGACTTTAACTTAGAATTTTGTTATTGTATTGTCCAAAATATCGATTTTCGATAAGATACGACCTGTTGGAGCTGAATTTTATTTTTTAATAACAAATTACTTTTATTTTTTTAAAAAATATAAATTTTAAATCTAAAATTATTTTCTCTCTCTACTCCTTTATATCTATTTTTCTATATCTCTTTCATTCATCTCCATTAAAGTTTAGTATGATTTTTAATTTCTTTTACCATTTTTTTTTTCAAATTCATGAAATCAAGTCTAAATCATCAAATGAAAAAGAAAATACCATATCTTAAATTTTATCTAGCCAAATCCCCTAATTTCAAAATTTTATCTTTTTTTCAAAATTCAAATTTGACCCATAAATTTTAAAAATCATCTAAAAAATTTTCATAACTTCATTTGGAGATTTTCCATTTAAAAATAAACAACTCAAAATACCATCTCAAATATCACCACTGTTATAACCAAAATACTACTCCCATTACCACTGTCACCGCCACAACCCAATCCAACCCAAACATCACAGCTACCTCAACCCTCAACCCACTCACACATCAAAGCCACCCCATTTAATTAGAAAAAAAAATAAAATAAAATAAAATAATTATTAAGAGCAGAAAAATATTTAAATTTTTCTTGATTTACTATCACAATCATCACCGCCTTTTGGAATTTACAAAATCAAATAAAAAATTTAATTTGTTAAATTGATTTTTTCTCTCTCATGATTGTGATATTGTGAAATGTTGAGTTTTAAATATTGAAAAAATATAAGAAGAAGCTAATGATGAGGAGAATATAATAAAAAGAGAAAATAGATCTGGTTTTAAAATAAAATAAATTTGATTTGTCTGTATTATTATTTTAGGTTCTTATCAATTAATCATGTTTTATTTTTATTTTATTGATTTTTTAATTTTAATGGTGGAGATGACGCTCCAAAAATATAAAATTCAAGGATAATATGTGTTATTTAGCCCCTTTCACACTTAGATATAAATAAATAATGTAAATCGAAAATTTTGAAATGTCTGCAAGCAAATTATAAGGGGGAAAAAACAAGATTCTTCAGTTTCACACTCCAATCATATTGTTTCAACATCAAAAGACATGAACTTAGTTTGATTCTCCACCGTCAGATTATGTCGTTGACTAAACAAAGACTACGTTTTTAAATAAAACTTCTCACAATCATGTCATGGTCATCGACTTCAAAAAAAAATGTCCATGGCCATCAAGCATCGATCATACATGCATTGCCTGCCAGCGCCAGTTATGCATATAGAGCATAAAATCTTTCCAACAATAGAGCATATACACTATTGTTTCCAAATTGAATATACAACACTAGCATACAAGTGCTAGTTTTGAGCATCGTACTAGACATTTACAGTAAGCCACAATAGCCTGTGAAGTGATGTAATCAAAATGCATTTCTGATACAAAATGATGCATTAGAAATTCCTTTCATTGCATTACATTACAGCTTACTCAGACAAGACACTGCATATATATCCAAGAACAGTAACAACATCGCGGATGAATAATGCATTCTACAATAATAATACTTTGTACATAGCACATATATGTAGTTATTTTGTACAAGACAGTAAAAATGAAGAGAACGCTACTGGAAAGCAATTATGTAAAGCAAAACACAATGCATTATTAATGTCTCACTAACGGTACATATAATAAAATTGCATTAGCATAGCCATAACAGGTATCCCAAAGCGAAAAAGGAAAGGAGAGAAGAAAATATAAAAAAAAAAAGACAGAAACTAAAAATTGTAATGGAAAGCTGTAGTCTCATATGCGAGAAATACAAAAGGCCTATAAGCCAATGACGGTGATAGCTTGGATGAAAAAAGTTCAGAGTGCGTTTTCTTATGTTGTTGGCATCAGATGGTGGTATCAACTATCAATTGCAGACCCGCTTCAGCGAAACTCAAGAACCCATTAAAAGGGGAAAAAAAATCAAGCACATAAGAGAAACAAGTTGAGGTGTTAAACTATCTCACATTTATATGTATTTCTATTGGGCTATAAACGGGAAAATAAAGGCCAAAAAAAAAAAGATAACAAGCAGGAAAATTACAAGACAGCTCTCAGCACCATTTGATGCGTAGCAAAATTAGCATTTATATGGCCATTCACAAAAATTCAGTGGCAAAAACCTGAAATTCCTTGGTCAGCTTCGACCTGCCAATCAATCATTCTTGTTTCCAAATTGACACATTATCTATCCTTATCCTGCAAAATAAATAAATGAAAGAGATTCCATCAGCCGTTCAGCAAAACAAACCATTCGAATACACAAAATACGGACAATAGACATGGAATCATATCAATAGCAGTCATATCATAACAAAGGTTTAGCAAGTTTAACTGTAGTAATGCTACTAATAAAAAAAGGCTCTTCCTGAAGCAACACTTCGAGCTGTCTCCATCACTATAGGGAAATGATCACAGGGGATTCTAGATAACAGGCATCAATTTTGTCA
The DNA here is from genome assembly GCA_948294925.1 of Codiaeum variegatum. NCBI lineage: Eukaryota > Viridiplantae > Streptophyta > Magnoliopsida > Malpighiales > Euphorbiaceae > Codiaeum > Codiaeum variegatum. Next base: position 2,738 of record CAOJBK011594441.1, read on the forward strand.
GCTGGCAAGCAACCTTGCGTAAAAGTCATTCATTATACGATGGAAGAAAGAACAATTATAATAGCGCACTCAGCTATGCCCAATACACACACACACATATATAAAAACTTTTGCATAGGCATGCCCAGTATTGGACATTAAGCTATCAATCCAACATTAGAAGCAAAGCTCCACGAATGATGATTAGCGGAAAAAAAGGAAAAAGAAGCAAGGATCCAAGAATAAACCCAGATGCCAGCTAATTGGCTAGACAAAACAAATAGTGCGTATAATCACTCAACAAATGTCGGTCTTAGAAATCTGAGGCCAGACTATAATTGCTAAGATTAGAAACCCTTCCTGAAGATAAAATACCTTACCATTTCATTGCCACTTGCCAGTCCCAAGTCACAAAGTGAACTTTCTGATATACAATTCACATGCACAATTGGACCCTCAAAATTCTCATCTGTGCTTCCCATCTCACCATCTCTTGAAGGAAGTGTCAAGTGCACAGCTGCTTTGAACATCCATTTCTTTCTTTCAAGACTATAATAATGTTCGAACATCTCACCACACAATACACAAGCACATTGATCTTCATCTGCAGGAACCATTGGTTCATTCTCATCCACTGCCTTCCCAAATTCATCGGTGAAAACAGAAGACTCAAAACCAAGAGGACATACTGCCTTTCCACTAACCCATTCCCCAGAATCTGCATACCATCGCCTTGTAATCCTACTTGTACCATCTGGCTCTGGATTCCGCCAATTATGCCAATCCAAATGTCTATCAAACCTTTCTTTGAGCTTAAGTTTAAGGCTACAAATGCTGCATTCATATGGAAGGTCATCAAAGAGTGCACTTATAACAGGCGGATGTAATTCCCGAATTACATCTGACTTAAATTCCAATCCTATAAGACCTTTTATCTCAGCAGAAGTAGGCTGAGACAACACATCAGAATTGCTGGCATCGGGTTTGGGCAAAGGTTTTTTGTCTGAGGTGGATGAAACCTGAATAACAGAAGAAACTGGAAGAGTGGAGGTTGGTGAGGAGCTAGAGTTGGTAATGCCTGGTTTCTTTGTCTGTGATGGAGTGGGTGCTTGGGGTGGCAAGGGAGATGGAGTCTCCGACTTTGACGCCGATATTAAACCCTTTGCAACTAATGAACTCAATAGGTTTGATATTGGGCTTGAGGCCTTTACAGCATTTGAAGTTTGTACAGATGAAGGAGGAGGACCAGGGGGCAATGGTGGCTTCTCTTCTTTCTTCTGAGAATCATTTGAAGTAGTTGATCTGTCAGAGGATGTTGATGTAGCTTTTGGCCCAGAAGAAGTAACTTGGGAAGGGGGAGGCCCACTTGGAAGAGGAGGTTGAATGTTTAAATTTGATGAATTTTGACCAATATCCTGAGAACTTTGAGTGGTAAGGCCACCTGTCACTATATTAGAGAGAATTCCACTGCTCATAACAGCAGCCAACAAACTACTAGTGCTTGACTGCCCTGATGTTTCTGTATTAAGTAATTGGTCTGGTGCAGAACTTCTGGTTGAAGGACTACCAACTTTAGAAACTAGACTTACATGTGGCCTTTGAATCTGCCCAGAGGGTTCAGGCTGTTTGAGATCTTCTTTTCGTGGCTGTGAAAAAGGAGGCTGATGGCTTTGCTGAAAGGAAGATAGTGTTGGTGATGATGTTGGCGAGTCTTCCGCCTGCAGTTTTTGCAAATTACCAAGCTGAAGATTCGAAGGCAACAGTTTTCCTGACAGTTGATGTGCCCTAAAATCAGGACGTGTCAATGAATGAGATTGTAAGAGATCTTGGTCAGCTGAATTTAGCAATTGTTGATGTGGATAACGTGCTGGAATTGAATGCGAGGGTGACTGTGGACGCATGGGTGCCGGTCCAGATGATGCAGCTCCCAGAGACTTAACCCTAAATGGCCCTAAGGCTACAGCGGACCCTAATGATGTGTTAGCTGACAAACTAGAGCCTAAAGTTCCCATATGAGGTCGAATAGCCATTCTGGACAAAGAGGGACTTGTATTCATAGGCAATCCACCAAGAGCAGCAGAGTAACCCTCTGTTTGACCAGAAGTACTAGAAGTCCCAGAAAATATCGGTCCATCGGTTGAGTTAGACTCTTTCATTCGCCAGGGAGAGGACAAACGATGCCCAAAAGCAACTTGTTCTTTCTGGTCAGTGGATAGCGAATCAGAGGAAGTCTCTCTATCAGACCTTGAAACAGTATCATGCCCGCTCTGTGGTTTTCTGAGATGATTCTCAAATTCCTATACATGGAGAAAGTAAATGAGAAAAATCAATCCTAAAAATAACTTAACACAATTCATAAAAGTTGAGACAAAAAATTATTCAATACTCAACTCAACAAAGCCTCAATCCCGAGTTAATTGGGGTCGGCTAGACAAAAAATTATTCAATAGAATGAGAATAAAAACCTCCCTAAACCAAAACAAATGACAATAGCAGTTATAAAACGAGCTAAACTAGAGGTATTGTCGCCAGATATCAGTTAGGCAGTTCTACAGCAACATTCAACAGACTCCGATTCTATTTTTTTTACTAGTAGGTATTTCTCTAAATTTTATTCTATCAATAGATTATTTTACTGCAATGATAAATTTTTTTTGTCCAATCAAGGCATAAATAGGAAGCAGAAAATAATTCTATTCTAATGAAGCATAAATAGGAATCATAAAACTCAATTTAAGAATCTTAAGACTTAAATATCCAGTCTTACCAATTTCTCCAAAACATCAGGAGTCCAACGATCTTTCCTGGAGTTATTAGAAAGACTGGCTGCATCCTGATCTGATAACCTAGAGTGCATATCCCACTTAAACTCTTCTTCCTCGGAGTTTTTCCAGCTAGCAGACATAGCACTGCTGCTTTTACTTGCTATGCTCTGTGTTGGCTGGAGATGCAAATCAACATTAGACGACTTGGGCATTGAGAAATTTGGAATACCATGCTTTACACTTACGCCATTTCTTTGGCCGGATAATGCATCTGCAACAATGCTGCCAGCTCCATACCAAGGTTTTTCACGTCCTTGCTCAGAAACCCTAACACCAGCTCTTCCAATTCCCAAGCCTGAGTTCCTTGAGATGTCTGAACTATATTCCGAATCTCCATAAATGGCACCAATTTTCTTCTCAGGAATAGGTTCAGTTGACGTTTCTTTATGAGAACGTTGAATGTTCTGAAAATGTAAAATACATCATGAGCCACCAAAAATGAAACAAAAAAAGCATGATTCACTCCAAATAGGAGAAAATTAACTTTAGACTCCACATACATGTAACTTAACGGCAGGATCCACCCACGCACGTCCAGCACCAATAATAGCAGCTCTTTCTGGCCTCTCCAACTCCTCAGTTGAGCTGGCTATAGGAATGGTTGGGTCATCAGCCATTCCTTTTGCCTTCATTGCATAGAAACAACAAAAACCATAAGTAGGATAAACATTTGTTAGTAAACATAACAGCTTCACTTTAAGCAACAAGAAATTGATCAAGTTCAGTTAGAATTTCTGCATCGATATATAAATCCACTGATCCATATCTGGAAGTCAACAACATCAACACAACTGACAAATTCCACTTACCCTGCTCGACTGCTGAAGACGCTGTATTTCCAGGTATTTGGGATTAACATGAATGCTATGTTGTGGGCGCCGTGACTGAGGATCAGTCCTGGAAATTGCAGCACCTGAAGATGAACTATTGGCCCCAGAAGAGAAGCCAAGCTCCTTCTCAATTAACTGAAGTGGCTGAGTAGGGAAGACTCCTTTCCAAGTTCCAAATAGATGCCGCATGCTTGAATGCACTGAAGGGTCAACATGCCTGTATGCCTTGCAGAATACCTAAAATACAGAGAAAATTTACTCCAATGAAGAAATTTGAAATTGCATGCAAAAAAGAGCTAGGTTTGATGTTAACAAATGAATACCTCATTAATATGTAATAACTACACATGAAATATACATTGAACAAACTGGTACTGAATTTCGGTTACACAGCATATTCAAGAATTTTATATGACAAAATATTCTTTTACAAAAAGATTACCATCTATATTAAAGTAATGTCAATCAACAAGTTGACAAGCAGAGCAAAAATCTAACCTCAGGTAGTCTGGCAGCAAAGTATTTTATGTAATCCCTCCCAATATTCTTCACAATGCTGTCTAAAAGATAAAGTGAAGGCAGCTTTTGCTCACTGGGAACCTGCAAGTTTCTTTATGATCAGTTATTAGACAAAGTTATGAGGAGCCATATATTCATAATAAATAAGAGAAGTAGAAAACAACTGCAGGGACAACCTGCAATAATATTAATACTAATATTACTTTGCTTCAAATTTTAGGACATGAGCAACATCTACACAAATAGATGATATAGCCACAAAAAGTAGAATGAGTATGATTTCTTTGCCTGTATTCTCTCATGGAAACCCAACTTCCAACTGAATTGTTAAATTTAAAACCTACTTTCACTCAATTGTATCCAGTGCTTTTCTTCAACTCTAGTTCTGTCAAATCAATGCTTCACTTCTATTACTCAATAACAATTCCATGCAAAACTAAAGACCAGACTCAGCACATGCAGAAAACGGTTGAGTTCCATCGGCCTCAGCAGAAACAACAGTTGTTAAGTGTTCACACCAATCATATAAAATTCAAATTTATCAATAAAAAAATTATAGCATTCAACAGAAACAAGCCTACAAAGGAATAAAGCAAAATATGAAATGTATCCAAAACTTTTTTTTTAACTTGCATATAGCAACATATTTTGGCGAATACTCCCAAAAATTCCATACAAAAAACTGCAAAGGCATAATGAATGTATCTGTTTGCAAACCAAGCACAATGTCGTCTACATGCCAATAGTGGTATTGTCCCCAGAAATCGAATTACTTGGAATAAAAACTTGAAGAAACCTGTCTGGACTGCTAAATTTTATGTAAATTGAGCATAGAATCATAAATTTTTCTTATCAAATTTGTAAATCGGGGATATCTTGATTCTCGCATATAAGAAGCAAAATCATAGAAAGTAGTAAACATGTAAGAGGCAATGGATGTCAAATGTTGTCATTGATCAGTAGTTACACTCTTAAACACGACCGTTAGTACTCTTCTTTTTTCATTGAGCTTTAGAAAAACTTTTACTTTACAATTCCTTTTTGAGCTATAAAAAAAAATTTCAAGACAACAATGGGCGCCATAACCACAAATAGAATCAAAACTGGGGGATCACCTCAAGAATGTTAGCGCAGACAGAGCCAGCAATCGCCTTCGCTGCATGAAGATTCTCACCAGCAATTATAGTCAAGTTAGTGATTATCGGCTTAGAATTAAAAGTCAGCTCCGACAAAGCAGTCTTGTACTGACTAACAAGCTCCTGATATTGTTGCGGCTGTGGATGATACGCGCCACCACGACTCGAATCATTGCTCTCTGTATCTCCTCTATCACTGTTACTAACCCTAAACCTCGATGAAGCAACCGAAGCCACAGTTGGAGGTAGTCCAGCCGTTGCTGTCCTCTGAGGAAAAGAGCGACCATTGAGGTTCGGTTGGTCATCTGATAATCTTGGTTTCTTCAATCCTGGTTCTCTTGATCTATCGAATGATCTACGACTACTCTCCATTTCCATTACCATACAAAAATTTCAAAACCCTAACCCTAATTCTTTATCCCCAAATCAATCCACTCTATTATTACATAGTATCAATAACAAAAAAAAAGACAGAAATTAAAAGACAAATAGAGTTACAATACAATATAATGATTCTCTTCAAGCTGAAAGAAAGGGGAAAATAAAACCCTAAATCTAATTTATACAGAGGGATTTGAAATACAATCACGAATTGCTAATTGTACACACAGAGAAAGACTAATCAATTATAATAGAAAATATTAAATTATCAAAATAAATTAAAATAAATAAATAGACATGGAGAAAGAGAGGGAGTGAGGGGATAAGAGTGACTGAAGCTTTGATTTTTGAGGCGAAGAGCGCTAATGAAACGACAGAGACGGTTAGGAGTTTTTTTTTTTTTTTAAAGTTTGTTAGATAATTAATTGGTTTGGTTCTTTACTAGTTTGAGGCAAATGAAGAAGAACACGATGAATGGAATTTGGCCTTAATACATTTGACTCTTTTTTTTTTTTTTTTTTTTGAAAAAAAGAAAATTAATTAGGAGGAGCCTAGTAGGGGTGCAATCAAGGTTATTGAGCCAAGTTACAGAGAGTTCGAGACTCAAGCTCGAACTAGAATTGGACTTGACTTAAATCGAGTCAATTTTGAATAATTCGAGTCAATTTCAAGCAACTCACAAGCAAGCTTGACTAATTCACACTCTCTAATCTAACTCTAAAGATAATAAGTATAGAAAATGTTCAAATATATTCCTGAAGTATAGTAAAAATATCAGATTGACACTTCATATTTAAAAAAGTATAAAATATATCATTCATGTTTTGAAAAATATGTCAAATCGCTCATTTTTTGGGGCATATTTAAACTAATGTTGATTCAAATATGCCCCTGGAAATGGACAATTTGACCATTACTAAAAACTTTAGAGATATAGTTAATACTTTTCAAATATGAAGTGTGAATTTAGTATTTTTCCGAAATATCAAGAGCATAATTAAACATTTTCCCTAATAAGTATAAAAAGCATTTTATAAATAACCATTCGACCACTACCTTGGAGTCCAATTGGACCACCAACTTTCGATAGCCAAGGGTCCAAGCTAATTCGAGACCTTCCATAGCTTTCCAAAGTTCGGCTTCGAGAGTACTGCAATTTCTAGCATTTAGGGTGAAGTCATTGATCTAATTTCCCAAGTCATCCTTGATTAAACCACCACCTCAAATCATAGCAATGGATTTCCAACACCTACCATCCATGTTAAGTGCATGTCATCCATGGGGTAGGTCTCATATGACCCAACCTATAAGTTTATTAATAATCGAACCATGAACTTGAGCTTGGTTCTTGAAAGCATCGTGGATTCAGTCCATATCATTCCTTACCTATTGAATTTTGGATCCCAAATCATGTTTTAGCCCCTAACAACTCTTTGATTTCGCCATTATCATATCCACCATAAGCAATTAGTGAAAAAATCATCTCAAAAACCAACTAGAGCAACAACCATACTCTTCTCTAAACTATATCGCAACCAATAAGAGAAGACATACTATACTATCTACTAAATTAACTCAGGCTAAGAAAAGATTTCTAGAAATCTAACACATAAGGACAACCACATAACACATGAACATGAACTAACTACAAATCTCATAGCAGGATTAATGTAAATTTGTTATTGAATCTTTTAAGATCACACATAATTTTCTATGAGTTAACTGCCAAATAAAAGTTTTGACTTTTTGAGGCACATCTAAACTCCAATTAGCTTGCCAAAACTTGAACTTAGAAGACTCAATGCAGGCAACTGCAAGATAATAAGTTGAACTCACTGTAAAATCACCATGCTTTGAGGGATTCCAAACAAGGCTATTAGATGTATCAATAGCTTCTAAAATAATGTAGACAACAAGTCTAGCTTCAATATCAGGAGGGAGCATACCTTACAAAGCTGACCAATCCCATCTAATGCTTGGACTTCAATAGTTTGCAACATTCTTGTACATGTTTACCACATAAAGGTCCTTCAAGAAAAAAGACAAAAGAGGCATGTCAAGAAGCCATGTCGCTAACTAGAAAGCAGTATCAAACCCATTCATAAACGTTTTTCTATAACTAAGTTTCAATAAATTTTTAGCCTTTACCATATTATTCTAGACAATAAAGACACCATTTTTATGGAAAAATTTACATAAATTGGGTCTTTGTATGTAATACTTGGCCCTCAACACCTAAACCCATAAGTTTTCATTATCTCTGGTGAATCTCTACCCAAGCTTAGTTGGAAATGATAAATTCATCTCAGGAAGCTAGCGGATGCTTAAGCCTCCAAGATATTTGGGCAAGGTGACAGTGTCCTACCTAACATTATTAACAACACATTGTTAGCAGTGTATGCCCTAAAGCTTGCACTCATCATGTGAATGTAAATGAAAACCTAATTGGCTTTAGTAAATATGTTTTTTAAATGAATTTATGCCTTATATCGAACGTATATATGTCCCTCAAGTATTCTGTAAGGGAATTTATTCTCAAAGAGTTTAAGAATATGATGACAGATTGCCCTTTATCATATACTTTAGGTTGTTCATGGTCATAGGATTATTGGTAGGGATGCCATTAATCCGTAAAACCATCACCTCTGTTGTCATCCATGATAAGTTTGAGATACTTATTAGTATGGAGGTAATGAGTCTTATACTACAGACATGTGATGTCGTGACAACATGTGAGCATACTCATTGAATGAGTAAGTTGAACAATGACGTTAGATGATGGATACATGGGTCGTTACCAACTAGTCAATATCTCATCATCTAGATTATGATTGTGCATATAATCCTTAGACTTGAGGTGACATGTTATCTGGCATATTGGTGGCTATGGTTTGTTACTGCTTACATACCGATGCTAGTCATGTATTGGTATATGGCAAGTGGTAGCCATAATCAATTATATGTTGGAATAAGTGTTCAACCAAGAAAGAATTCATTAACTTGGGTAACCAAGGAAGGAATCCTATGACTTTTGGTTGTTCTTGATATGCAAATCCCTAGCCAGAGTGGATAAGGTTCACTAGAAAGAGATTCTAGTAGGAACCGGGTTTATCGAGAACTCAAATCGGATAGAGATCATATAATCTTGCAAATAGGGTTTGACTATTCCATGACCCTAGCTAAGATCGAAAATCCATAATGAAGGAATTCGAGTGCACGGTAATTATAATCGAGAGGTCCATGCAATGTCAAAAATATGATCACCGACATTTATCTCTGATTAGGTAGTCGTGATATTTTATGCTAGAGATTACTGATGACTTATGGAACTAAATGTGCGATTAGGTTTACACACTTGGTGGGAAGAAAAGAGTTTTCTTTATCCCATTGCTAATTAGAATATGAACCTAGTAAGTCACACACCATATAGCAATTCCCATTGGCTTGTATAAATCATATTAATAATTAATTAAAGAGTTTAATTAATTGTTAATAATGGTTGAATTAAACATATAATTAAATTTATAAAGATGATAGCATGTCTTGATGTTTAATTCATAAAAGGATTAATTTCAATTATGTCATAGTTTGTATGAGATACAAATGATCATAACTAATTGAAATGGTTTTGGATAAATAAATAAAATAATTAAGCTTAACATGAGATGTTAGCTTAAGCCAAATTATATGTGGTTAATTAAGGTTTAAAAGTGATTCCTACTAACTATAGCCTTAATCTTATTGATTAGTTGACTAGTCAAATAGTCAATAAGACAAGGTTCCCCTTTCTCCTCCTTAATTTGAGGGAAAAAAAGAAAAAGGTATGGGTATATAAGTTGAGTAGTTATCATCTTTTTTACCTAAGCCAACATTACACTCAATTGAAGATGATGGAGGAACTATTCATCATCTTCAACCTTTGGCTTTTCTCCTAAGAGTTAGAGAGAGAAACTCAAGGGTTAGAGAGAGAAAGTTCCTAAACACTACAAAATAGAGATTTTGAGTTAGTTTTGAAGAAAAGTTCTTCAAACACTAACTCTTATTCTAATTTCCTTTGAGAAATGAGTGTGGATGAGCTTGTAAGTCCAAAACCAATTCTTAAGTCTCAAGTTCTCAAGTAAAGGAGCAAGGATCGAAAGTTTGGGTAACCAAAGAGAGATAATTCAAGCTTCTTAAAGAGAATTGAAGAACAAGCTTTTGGGAAAAGCTAGGAATATTTCAAGCTAGAAGCTTCACACTTGGGGAGTTTAACGAAGAAGGGAGAAAGGTATTTTTACTTCTAACCTTTCTTGGTTTAATTTGTGTTTTGCAAATAAATTGGTGATAATATCATTGGTTGGAGTTATAGGTCCAAACCTAGGTTTAGACATTTATCAAAGAGTTTGATAAATGACTAAACCCTCTATATTCAAATAGTTTTGACATAGAACCAATTTTTAAAAAGTTTGAAAATTTTCAATTTTTGTTAAAAGAGTTTTAACAAAATGCTTTAAAATAAAATCCTATGTTAGGGCAATGTTTCAAAGAGTTTGAAAATTGCCTAACATATTTTTGTTAAAGGAGTTTTAACAAAATCAAGTTTTAGAAAAAGTTTTAAAAATCAAATCTTTTCAATTCACCATTTTTGCTTCTGCTGCGCGACTCCATAACATTTCCTTCACACATTCCCCATCCTTACTGCCCCAAATCAATAGTTGGATAGTTGTTCTCTTTACAAATAGAAATAAAAATGCTACCAAACTACATAAAGTGGTGCCGAATGGAAGATAAAACAAAATGATTTTGAGTGTCTCTCCCTATGAAGGGAAGTAATCATGATTACCATCCTTCCAATTTAGCTCGAACTTTGTCAATGAGAAACCCATAAGTATTCATTATTACACGCGGATGGATAAAAGGTGTACCAAGATTCCAAAAGTATCAACTAAGGGAATACCAACCATGTTTGAAAGACAAGCAGTAAAGTGTGAATCCTAATTTTGCACCATATATATCTCTATATCAAGACGAACCCACAAACTCAAATTGGACTTAAAACCAACCCTAAATGACCAAAAAATAAAAAAAAAAACTAGATTGAATCAGACCAGACATGACAGAATCAAATCAACCTGGATGGACTACAGGACCTTGCGGTCACCACAGGGACCCTATGATCACCACAAACGCACTATGGTCCATAATCACCGCAAATGCCATGCGGTCTCTATGGCCCCCCGATCTTATCTGATTTGATTTTTTATTTTGACTTTTTTGCATGGTCACCACAATCCCTTGTAGTTGTTGTGACCCTACTGTGGTAACCACACTCCAAATGACCTTCTTGCCCATTGAAAAGCCTATAAATATGACCCTTTGGCTCAAATTTCAAAAACATTAGCAATTGAGAGCTTTTGAGGAATTTTGGGAATTGATAATTCTGACATTCTATGCGTAATTTTGACACTTTGCTTGAGTATTTTCTATCATTTAACTTACATTATTGTCGCGGTGGTGCTCCATTCTAGTGTCCTAAAGAATCCCCTACTATGTTCCAAAATCTCATAAAACTAAAGTATTGTATTCTCATTCTTTTTATTTTCTCATTTTAATTTCTAATTTTGATTACATTCGTGATTCTGAAAATGGAGTAATTAATCATTTAGTTAATTATTAAAAATAATTAGCTTCTTAACAAAAAAAAAGTCAATATTTTCAAAATACTCCTTCATTTGCAAGAAGGATAGATTTGCATGAGATTTGATTCTCACTCAATGGTATGCATAGGGATGTTGAATATTGTTAGGTTTGCAACTCCAAGATCTTTTTCATCTTATTTTTTTCCTTTTTAATTTTATTTGCTTTTATCTTTTATTTATTGATATTTTGGCTTTTGCTTAATTTGCTTTTATTTTGTTATTACTAATTTTTTATTTAGTGTTTTATTTTATTTTAGTTATATTTATGTTTTTATTATTTCTATTGTTAATGTGGGATTTTATAGTTTAGGGGATGTGTGCCTTCCTAGAATTACTAAGGCTAGAGGAATGACTCCTTTTATTTCTTATTTACTTTTCATTTTTTTATATTCATTTATCTTCTTGTTATTCTTATTATTCATGTCATTCATATAGCATCACTTATATTTTATTTCATGCATCATTCTATATTTATTTCATACATATATGAAAACTATCATTTTAGCAAATTTGCATAATTTTTTAGGCAAAATATTTTAGAAATAACTTTTCTAAATATTATTTTACAAATCAAAACACAGTTTGTGAATTCAACTTTGGTTCAAGGATCGATGCTATTTTCATTGGGCAAGTTACTAATTTTTTTAGTCAATGAATCAGAAAATGGTCTTTCTGAATCTTTCAATGGAAATGAAACATTTTCCAAAACTAAAATTAAGTAGCGATTCACACACTTTCACAATCTCACCAAATGGTCCCATAGTGGATTCTACCTTATGAGTTCAAAATCGATTGCGAAACGGCGCATTTTGGGTTGGGCCTCACTCTAAGGAATCATCAACATGTTTAGGTACACATATGCTATACTTAGAAAAAATGATCTTTTTTCTCGATGCCAAATAAAAGCTATTAAGATAGTCAAGAATCACCTACATTTGTTGCTCAAAAGATTCCGCAAATAACATTAAATCATTGGTAAAGAATAAATACGAGAGAGGAGACCCATGTCTATCTTCCATCTACCTTGAGTAACTAAGCTATCAATTAATTTAAGTCTCCCAATATAGAGAACAAAGATATATGATGAAATAGGATATCCTTGACAGATGCCTTTGGTAAGAGTGAATTATCAAGAGGGATCCCATTCTAAAGAATAAAGAGCTTGGTAGATTGAATACACACCATGACATAGGGAATCCGATCTTCATTTAATCCCATCTCTATTAAATTGTATCTGATAATGTTTCAAGAAAACTCATTATAGTAATTTTTTTTCAAATTAATACAAATAGTCATAAACCTTTTACCCAATCTTGAGTCCGTATAGAATGTAAAACCTCTTGGTAAATGGCAATGTTATCCATAATTTGACAACCAGGGGTAAAGCTGCATTGAGTAAACTTAATTATAGAATGGAGCACAACCATAAGCATGTTAGTGAACAATTTTGTAATGACCTCATAGGCCACGTTACATAAACTAATAGGCCTTACTTGTGTGACAAATTCAGGTTAATGCACTTCAGGCATTAGGACAATAAGGGTATCATGAACTTTCACATTTTTCTAGCCAGGGTTGTCATCTAATCACTTTCTGATGAGTCTGATTCATTGTTTGCAGCAAGAGCTATCTCCTTTTTCTTTTTGTCATCCACTTCTGACTCTCTTTTTACAATAGTCATTTCATTTCATATGTTATGAATGATACAATGAGTTCATCCATTGAGCTTGCTTCCTTGTTCATCAACTCATTTACCATAAAATCCCATTCTATTGGAAAGGATCTATGGATTTTCTTGATTTGCTTTCGTTCAGAAACCTCTTCACAAAGTGAGTGCAACTGATTCACGATGTTGGTGAATCTAACATTCATTTCTACAATGGTTTTAGACAATGTTTTAAAAACCAGAGTGGTGAGACTATCGCTTCACGGTTTAACCAGTCAAACCGGTTCAATCGTTTTCTAAAAATACTATATCTTTTCTATTAATTTTATATAAAATAAATTTATAATTTAACATTAATTCTGATATCCAAATAATTAAAAAAATATTTTTAATTAAAAAATAGTAGTACAAATAATCTATTAACAAGCTAAAAAATTATATGAAGAAGGGTTATGACAAAATTAATTCGTAGAATCCTAGAGTCTATGTATATTATACTAATTTTTTATATCTTTTGTAAATACTTTTTTTCTATTACCCAATATTTTTAGCCAAATTCCTTTAACCAGATAAACATCAACCTTTTTTAAAAAATAATACAAACATTTGTCTTACAAATATAAAAATATAATAAAATTAGAAGTCACATGACATATAGAAAAAGTGATAAAAAGATGTATATAGTTGTAAACTTACCATCTTCTTTGAAATAAGTTGTAAGCCTATCTTAACTTTTAGAAATCTGTGAGAGAAATATTTTGAAAATATTCGAGAGACTTCTTGTCTTTTCGTTCATTTTCTTTCAACGATGGAAGGTGAAAAACTTGAAAGGAAACCTTCTTGAAACAAAAAGAAGATATAGTGATGTCTCTACCGAATGCTTGAACTTCATGGGTCATCGATGGTGGTGGTCATACAACACTTCATCTTTTTTCTTTTCTTTTTTTTTCAAAAAAAATTTGTAAAAACTAGCCAGTTCATTCATCCGATTTTTCGATTTTTAGCAGTTCCAACCGCCCTAATCCAATCCGACCTTAAATCGGATTTTTAGCTCTATTTGGACCGAACTAGCATCTAGTTTCTAGTTCAACAAGTTAAATTGGTCAGTCCAGTCTAGTTTTTAAAACATTTATTTTAGATGGCTTCATGTCAAACATTTCATATTCTTTCATAAGAATATTCACTTTAGCTTCTTTGACAAAATTAGTTCCTTCATAAGTATTTTCAAGTTTATCCCATATTGCTTTGGCAGTTTTACAACTTGAAACAAGGTTAAATTTTGAAGGAGTTAAACTACAATGAAGGATATTCATAGCTTTTGTATTTTGGGCTATCATAGTCCAATCTGCATCTACATATTCAGTTTCAATTTTTAGAACTTCTACACCTTCAATCTCTATCATTTGGACTTTAGGACCTTTAAGAATGATCGTCTAGGTTGTAATATCAATAGTCTGTATGAAGTAAATCATTATATTTTTTTCAATAAGAGTAATGAGTCCTATTGAATAATGAAGGTCTATTCACTATCTATCCTTCAGGCAACAATGGATGATCATTAGCCTGACTAGCCATATAGAATCTTCTCTCTTTAGGCTATTAGTCCTGATGTTTAGCAAAGACCCACTCTGATACTAATTGATAGTTCACTCAGACATCTAAGAGGGGGTGAATTAAACGACCCCAAAATTTTGCTTCTTTTCTACTTCTGATTTTTTTTTTATTTGAGTGATGAAATGAATGCAAATCAATTTCATGTCTTAAATGTGAAATGACTTGATCAAGATGGATCTGAGTGATTTAGATTCAACTGCATCTAATGAATTACTAAAACTAATTGCACTACTATCTAATTGTGCTTAGATGCACCTTATAGATATTATTAGCAGTTCGTTAGTTTTAGATTTAAAATTTTACATGTCCATTTTTAGTCAGTGACAGTGCTATTTTGAAAATTCTTTCAGATGAGGGACGCACACCAAATGAAAGAATACATGAATGTAAAATAGAGGCACAACAATTTTATCCCGGTTTGGCACTAACGCCTACAGTTAGTCCTTAAGGGACACTACTTAATATTTCTACTAAAATCACCTCTATTTCATTGGGTTAGAGAGAACCCTTTTACAGCACTTAAAAGCTAACCCTGATGAGAGTACTTTTCTCATCTAAACCCCGCAGACCTTAATTAGGCGTTTGATAAACCTCTCACCTACAACAAGGGTAGATGACCCTCATAGTCTATTATAATGGGCAGTTGTGACTCCCCCTAACACAACCTTCTAGGCTACACAACCAATTGAACGAATAATATAGATTCAGATTTGAAAGTTTACAAAGAGCAAGAGAAAATACAAATTCATATATGGATCAACTTAAATGCTCATGGAATTTGCTTAAGAAAAGAATTTTTATATGATCTCAAATTTAAGTAAATGTATGAGGATGAATGAAATAATTTGAGATGAAATTAATGCTAAGAAATTCTTTTCAGTGATGATTGAGAAATAAATATTTCAAGATATGTAAGGAAAATATAAATTAAATGCTTATCTTCAATTTAGCTTATAAATTACTTATTTATCACCAATGCATGAATTAAACCTCTTAAATGATGAATGAATGGTATTTATAGGCAATGTTATGAACAATGAGGTTTTTTTAGGGGGAATTTACAAATTTTGAAAAGAAATGAAATAAAATAAAATTTTATAAAACTATTTTCTAAAAAATCATGTCTGAAAGCTTCTCAGTCAGATGTCAGCCAGACAATTAGGCACAATGTTAGCATGAACAATAACTAATGGGTATTTTCATTAAATGCGATTGACATGTAACTGTTGGATCTAAACACAAAAAGAATGTGTGAGATGCAAACTAAGGAATGTTAGAAGCAAATTTGATATGTTCTTTTTTTTACTTTTGAAAATTTTAGTTTGGTTTAAAGAATCTATTGAAACTTAAAAAAACATGTGAAAAATGAAATGCATGGTTTAAGTTTGATCCATTTAACACTATATCTAAAATAAATTCTTATCATTCTAAAACACTTTATTTCTTGAGTTTTCTTACATCATGAGGCTTTTATTAGGTTAGATGCACGTACATCTAACTTCATTCATATTGGAATGCATCTAACAGTACCTGCACACAACTAAAGTAATAATATATTTCAAGAGTTATAGTTTTGTTATCATCAAAACGTGATTGCTAAACTAGGAGGCTAACAAATTCTCTTACACCATGTTTAGTGTAACTGTGTGAAATTATTTTTTTCATTGAAAAGAAAATTTGATTTTAGACTTAGAGAAACCGTAAAATTTAATTTGAAGTTTAGTTTTAGAAGCTTTAATTTAAAATAAATTTAATTTAGAATTCAGCAGATAAAGTCATTCCTAATTCTAATTAGAAATCTAAATCAGAATTTTAGATTAAACGGTTTGGAAGAAACATCCATCTCTTTGTCTTGGTCCTTCTACATTTAATTGTTTTAGTTGACATTGTACATACTTTATTAGCTACTATTTTCTTACTAATTTAAATTGAAATTTCTATCTAAATTCAAACCTATTTGTTGAAAACCACTTTCCTTCTATTAATTCTTTATTGTTAGTTTTTATAATCATTATGCCAAAAGTGGCTGAAAGGAAAGACAATTGTTTACAGTTTTTTGTTGTCACTTGACCATTTTTGCTATATATGGTTAATCTATAATGGGAAGTTGACTTACAGATGACTCTCTATTGAAAAATGTTGCTTTTGATAATTATGATATTTTAACCTATTTATTTTATAGTTAAAAAATATTTTCTTATGATATGAACTTATAATATAAATCTTTTTTTTCATCACATATGCCTGATGGTGTTGTGGACTTATTTTATGCTTAGAAATACTTATCCATATTAGTGCATTGAATATGGTCATAATTGAATTAGTATGTTTCATCCTATTCTTGGAAGGATGTTCCAAGTACCTAGGGAATGCAAACTGACCTAGGAAGTTTAAGTAACTTTTTCCATTCTTGGAGGGATGTTCCAAGTATAAAAACAAACCAAGTTCTGTATTTTTAGACAGATTATGAATATCAATGAAATTCTGAGTTTTCTTTCACTTTTGTGATGAATTCTTCTTGGGTCTTTGGTACTCAAATATGAACTTATCAGTGTAACTTGTGGCGTCCAACCCCTTTGATAGCTTTGGTTCTCTTTGACAAGGTTCGAATTGGGTCAAGCTCCTTTGATAGCGCTGGTTCTCTCCTGCAAGGTTCAGATTGGGTCAAGCTCCTGACTTTATACTTGATTGTGAACGGTCCTTGGGTTCTATTTCATATTAATCTAGTTCCTAGCATAAGTTTGCTTACGGGTCATATTATTTGTTATTAGAGCTTAGACTTATCAAATGAGGTTTTATCTATCTATCTATCATAGTTTCCATTGCTTGAACTTTATTTTACCATATTTGAATATTAAAAAAAATCAAAAGTGAAATTCAAGAAAAAAAACAGGAATCAAAATTGAAAAAAGAAAGAAAGAACAAAATCAGAACTAAAAAGAAAGGAATTATAAGATGAATTTTTTTTCAGAAATTGCATTTATTTGTTCTTGGTATTCCTTTGTTGTTTAGACCATTAAATTGACTTGGAACTACCATATTCAGGTTCTTAATCACTCAGGAAAATCATGAAAACGTTATTGGTTCATTTGGATTGTTGTGGTAATTAACCCTTTATTTCGCCCTAAAACTAAAGCTTTCAAAATTCAATTGCTACTTGTTGTTTTAGTAAGAATATTGATATTCAATAACATTATCTTCAATGGTAAAGAAATTAATTCTGAATTTTGTAGGTCTTGTTGACTTTATCTTTTTTATCGTAATGTTTCTTTGACTTTTGATTGGGTATGAACTCCACTACTATAAAATTCATTATCCAAGAGTAAAAAAAAATAATGAATTATGTTATTAT
>CAOJBK011594731.1:0-12602 GCA_948294925.1 Codiaeum variegatum
GAGAGGTATTTTACTTCAAACCTTTCTTCGTTCAACTTGTATTTTGTACACAATTAGTGAGATTATCCATGGTTGAAGTAATGTGTCCACTCATAGGTTTAAGCATTTGTCAAAGAGTTTGATAAATGACTAAACTCTCTATGTTAAAAGAGTTTTGACATAGAAATGATTTTCAAAGTGTTTAAAAATTTCAAATGATTTTGTTAAAAGAGTTTTGACAAAATAATTTTACTCAAACCCTAGGTTAGGGTAAAGTTTCAAAGAGTTTGAAATCTTGGCTAACCTAATTTTGTTAAAACAGTTTTAGCAAAAATCTAGTTTTTGAAAAAGTTTAGAAAATTTGAATTTGAATCTTCCATTCCCGTGGGGATCCATGATTCCCACTTTTAAGCTTCCGTTACGTGGCTCATATATTTCATCCTTCAAAGCAATATTCGAATCTTCTTATTACAAACTTGGTGTCCTATTTGTTTTAGCATGCAAATGTAATGTATGTATTTTTAGGCATTTCATGAGTGCTAGTGTTTATGGGCTCTTTAACTGCATCTTTTATTTTAATAATTATTTTATTCTCTTTTTCTATTTGTTTGAGGTCAAATTCATCAAAAGAAAATAAAGAGACAGGTTCATAGAAAGAAATTTTGGAAGTTGAATTGATGGAAATAGGAGAGAGGTCAATGGTTTCATCATATTCATAGTTAAAACTTGATGGACCTTTTACATCATCATCAGACTCAGGAGAATAGGACTCAAAACTAGTACTTGACTCAGACTTAGACTCAGAACTGGACTCAGACTCGATTTCTGATTCAGATTCAGCATCTTCAAAGGGACTTTCATCAAAATGCCAATTCTTCATATTTGCATTAGCAGGCTTGATTACGTAGAGAGGTAAAATTTCTTCTCCTTATCAATGAGAATAGCTATGTCTCTAAAGAGGCTTGCTTCCATGTTCTCCTCATAATCCTTATCCAAGTAGTATATGGGCTAGTAGTCTTCAGTGGTTAGTTTCACATCAAAAAATATCTCAAACTCAGGAATTCTAATGCTGGTAACAAGGTAGATCCATGGCTCAGGGAAGGCACGATAAGGAACTATCTCTCCCTTTTTGATAAAATATCCATTTGATGTTCTAAAATAAGGCCTTTGGAAGATGTCAACTTCACCCCCTTGATTAGTGATTGCAGATCTCTCTCTGGTTTTCTCTTCCTCAATTTCGTCATTAGTAGGTTCATAGCCCAAGCCAAATTGAGGAGTGAAAAACTTGATTTTGTTGAAGGATTCAACTCCTTGTTGGTTCTTACCTAGGCCCATAGAAGTAGGCCATATGCTTTATAATATCCCCAATCATCGGGTTGTAATATGGATCGAAATCTAGGGCAAGTGGTTCTTTTGAATTCTCAACAGTATGAATGAACTGAATAAACGAGAAGCTAGATAAAAGATATGCTAACAACTCAGGTTGTATTTCTAGGATAGGAATAACATCTAGGACTTCATATTTTCTAGATAAATCAGCTTTGTTGGTGACAATGCCATTCTTGAAATTTAACTCTCTGATGCAGAGTTGATGGCATAGCTTTGGACTGAAGAATCCAAGGCCTACCCAGGATTAGGTTGAAGCAAGATGGTACATCTATGACTTAAAATGGTACTTTGAAAGTGGTTGGGCCTATAGTGATAGTCAGAGTTTCCACTCTCAGAAATTCTTTTTTAGAATTATCATAAGCCCGGACAATTTGGTCTTAAGGGGTGAAATCTGTAGCACTTAACTCCAAGCAACTTGTAACTTTTAGAGGGATGAAATTTAATGCAGGCCCATTATCAACTAGAGTCATGGGGATAGTCTTCTTACTTTTGATGACAGTAATGTATAAAGCATCATTATGTGGACCCCTAGTGGGATGTCATTGTCGAAGAAAGAGATGGATGTTCCCTTTGTGGAACTGGTGATTGATGCAACTAGTGTCTTAGGAGAGACATTAGATGATGTTTAAGTTTGGCTTAGTGCCTTACAAAGAGCTTGACGACAAGGATAGGAAGACATGAGCAAATTCCAAATTGAGATATTATCTTGAGTCTTCTTTAATTGTTTCGGTATGGAATCCTCTTTAGGTTCAGGAGTCCCTTTGTTTTTAACCACTGGTTGGCTCGAAGATGAGGCAATATCAAGAGCTTGAATTATGTAACCACTTCTGGTTAAGGCATCTATTTCTTTACCCAAATGCCTTAAGTCGATAATGACACAGTAGTAGTCATTGTGAATTAACCACCCTAAGGTAGTGTAACCAATTGGAGGTGAGCAATGTGGGGAAAGTGACTTCTCTAAGGAAGATTGGTCATCTCCAGTGTAGAGGTAATTCCTCATAAGTACATCATCAGTAATGAGATATGTGGAATCACCCTCCTTAAATTCATTCAGTATAGCATTCACACTATGTTCGGGAAGGGGATTTGTACCAATGTTCATAGTAGGAAGCAAGATTTGATTGGCATCAATAAGATCTTAGATTTTATGATGTAGGCTCTTGCAATCATCAGTCTTGTGGCCTAGTCCTTGGTGGTAATCACATCTCTCATTCATGTCAAAAGTCTTTGGTAATGGGTTGGGAATTGGTTTAGGCTCCAATGATTTGAAAGCACCCTTCTCTATGCACTGTCTTAGAAGATAGCTTAGTGTTAATCCCCTTAAGTTGGTGAATTCCCTTCTTTGTATCTGAAATGGCTTAAGTGCTAAGATTACATTAACTCTGCCCTCTTTCTAAGTACCGTTTGTCTTCTTAAAGTGGGAGGATGAGGTTTGGGTTGAAGGAAACATTAAGGAGTCACGCAGTGGAATCAAAAAGGGGAAAACAAATGAATCGACAAAGAGATTCGATTTTTGATTTTCAAAAATGTAATTTTGCTAAAACTCTTTTAACAAAATTAGGTTAGGCAATTATTCAAACATGTTGAAACATTGCCATAACCTAGGGTTTGAGTATAAAATATTTTGTCAAAACTCTTTTAACAAAATCATTAGAAATTTCAAACTCTTTGAAAATCAAGTTCTATGTTAAAACTCTTTTAGTCATTTATCAAACTCTTTGATAAATGTCTAAACCAAGGTTTGGACCCATAACTTCAACTAAGGATATTTCACCAATTTGTGTACAAAACACAAGTTGAACAAAGAAAAGGTTTGAAGGAAAAATACCTTTCGCACTCCTTCGTTAAACTCCTCAAGTGCGAAGCCTCTAGCATGAAACATACCTGGCTTTTTCCAAAAACTTGTTCTCCAATTCTCTTCAAGAAGCTTGAATCATCTCTCTTTGGTTACCAAAACTTTTTATCCTTACTCCTTTACTTGAGAACTTGAGTACTTGAGAACTTGAGGATTGGTTTTAGACTTCTAAGCTTATTCACAATCCTTTCTCAAAGGCTAATTAAAGAAGAGTTTGTGTTTGAATAACTCTTCTTCAAAACAAACTTTCTCTCTCAATTTAGTATGAATTTTAAGCTTTCTCTCTCTAACTCTTAAAGAGTTTCTCTCTCTAGCCTAAGTTTGAAGAAGATGAATAGTTCTTCTTCATCCTTTAGGTGGAGTGAGTTGGGGTTTGGCTTAGGCAAAAGGATGATAACATCCACTTATATATCCAATGCCCTATCCTTAAATTAAGGAGATGAATGGTAACCATGTCTCTGTGACTTAGTTAACCATTTGACTAGTCAACTAATCAAATAAATTAGGACTTTAGTTAGTAGGAATCACCCTTAAACCTAGATTAACCACATCTAATATGGATTAAGCTAACATCTCATGTCAAGCTTAATTAATTTTATTTGTTTGT
Source organism: Codiaeum variegatum (assembly GCA_948294925.1). Classification (NCBI taxonomy): domain Eukaryota; kingdom Viridiplantae; phylum Streptophyta; class Magnoliopsida; order Malpighiales; family Euphorbiaceae; genus Codiaeum; species Codiaeum variegatum. Next base: position 3,831 of record CAOJBK011594731.1, read on the forward strand.
CCAAAATCATTTCAATTAGTCACGCCCATTTGTATCTGATACAAAATATGACATAATTGAAATTATCCTTTTATGAATTAAATATCAAGATATGCTAGCATCTTTGTAAATTTAATTACATGTTTAATTCAATCATTAACAATAAATTAATCATTAATATGATTTATACAAGCTAATAGGAATCGTTATATGGTATGTGACTTACTAGGTTCATGTTCTAATTAGCATTGGGATAAAAAAAACTCTTTTCTTCCCACCAAGTATGCAATCCTCATTACACTCTTAGTCCTATAAGTCCTATAAAGAAAACTCATGACTTATGAGACTAAGTATGGATTGTGGATTACATACTTGGTTGGGAGAAAAGAGTTTTCTTTATCCCATTGCTAATTAGAACATAAACCTAGTAAGTCACACACCATAAAGTTATTCTCATGGCTTGGAATTAAATCACAATAATAATTGATTAAAAAGTTTAATTAACGATTAATAATGATTGAATTAGACTTGTAATTAAATTTACAAAGATGCTAGCATGTCTTGAAGTCTAATTTCTAAGGGGTTAATTCAATTATGTCATAGTTTGTATGAGATACAAATGGGCATGACTAAATTGATATGGACTAAGATAAATAATAATTAATTTACATGAAATGTGATTAATTATTGGCTTAAGTGATTTATACTAATCACTTGTGCTAATTAAGTTGATTAATTGACTAATTTCCTAGTCAATTGGATACTAGCACAAGCAACCTATCTTCCTAAAACACATTTTCCTCAATTTAAGGATTTATGGTTAAAAGGGGTATGGGTATATATTATAGGCCTTATCATCTTTTTCCCTAACAACAAGAAAGATAAGAAAGTTTGGGTATTATTCATCATCTTCAAACTTGAGATTTTCTCCTAAATGTTAAAGGGAGAAACTTAAGTTGTAGAGAGAGAAAGTTCCAAAACACCACACCACCCTTTTAGAGAGAGAGAGAGAGAGAGAGAGTTTGTTTTTTAAGAAGAATTCTTTAACCATAAACTCTTCTTCTATAGCCTTAAGGAGTGTGTGGAGCCATCTTAGTCTAAGAATCCCCAAAGTCTCAAGTTCTCAATAAAGGAGCAAGAAACAAAGCATTGGGCAATCAAGAGAGGGTTCAAGCTTCTTATGGGAGACAAGTAAACATAAGCCTTGGAGAAAGCTTCAGTGTGTATCAAGATAGAGGCTTCACACTTGAGGAGATAAATAAAGGAGGGAGTTAAGGTATTTGATACTTCAACACCCTTCTAAGTTTTAATTGTGTTTTGCACAATAAATTGGTAAAAGCATCCTTGATTAAAATTATAGGTCCAAATCTAGGTTTAGATGTTCATTAAAGAGTTTAATGAACAACTAAACCTCCATGCTAAAGAGTTTTGGCATGAAAATTGTTTTTGCAAAAGTTTTTGAAAACTAAAAATTGAACCATCTCAGTTCGCACGTTTTTTGCCGTTTTCGCCTTCCACTGCGCAGGTTGTATTTTTCCTTCAAGTGGTATCAGAACCACCTAATTTTTGTGCAAAACCATTAGTCTGTACTAGGATACGACCATATGGAGTTCCTCTATACTACCGTATCTGGTTGACTGACTAGCTCCTAAGCTACTAGATTGGGATACTACCGTATGGAAGAGTTCCAAATTACCATATGGTCCTGAGGGGATTGGACCTAAAACTCTCTGTACTAGCATACGCTTGTATGGAAGTGTCTCTATACAGTCATATGGACTTGTCCATACGCCTGTATGGGATATCCCATACGGTCGTATCCTGGCTCAGAAAGTTTTTGTTGGTTAATTTCATTACATCTAGATATATAAGAGTTTTATATGCATGTAATGTGGTGGTCGAGGCATGTATGGATGATCATGGACTTTTAAACTCATAAATGGACTTATAGGGTATGTAATATTCTTTTATTATATAAAGGGAATGTAGTTAAGTGTTAATTACTAGATTAGGTTTTCAATTTATTGAGCTTACGAGCTATTTCTTTGTAATCTCGCCTTGATGTGCCAAGGGTACGTAATGTTCATAGGAGTTGTAGAGATGCAAGAGAAAGAAAGGTTCAACCCATGAAAATGTCTAGTGGGAGCATGAAGGCTAGAGTAGTCATGATTGCTTATAATTTGATAACCTAATTAACCTTACTCATTCCTTATGGCTAGGAATTGAAACCTTAAGTCCATGATCATGCCTGTGTTTTATTTATTATCTATTTTATAGATATGTATGAGATATATATCAAGCATGAAATGTATGTAAAATGGTTAATGTGCAAAGTGAGACCTAATTAATAAGGCCAAAAATCTTCCAAACTAAATATTAAGTTATGGCTCTCCATTGGAGCAATGAAACTTTGAACATGTTTCCTGAACTTGTTTCCTTGAATTCATTATATAGCATGAGATGTTGTGAGTATGAGATACATTGTATGGCAAGAACGGTAATGTGCACCTGAGTTGTACAATGTTCAAATCTTCATACTCACTGGTCTAATGGGTCTAACTTAACTAATATGAAAGGCCAAGAACGGCAATGTGCACCTGAGACCGGAAGTATTAGCAGCCAATAGATTGAATCTCATAAGAGTTGTGATGAGCAAGAGATGCTCACTTGTAAGAAATCAATCCTTAAAAAGACAATATGCAGCTTGTGGGATTAATGAACAAGAGTTATTCACCATGCAAGATTTCAATCAACCCACTAGAGATTCACCCTAATGGAATCTTTATTTCCTATTTATAAGTGTATTATTGGCAAATTAGTGGGAGTGCCATTTTGCTTAAAGACTAAATCAATATAGTGATTACAATTGATATATATAACTAGTACTAATTATAATCTTGTTATTTTCTGCAATGTAATCTAATAATATGAGTTCATCCTACTCGATAGCGAGCATTTTGCATGAGAATAAGCTAGTTGGTAATAACTATGTCGATTATTTGAGAAACCTAAAGCTTGTCTTCTCTTATGAGAAGACTGTGTATGTGATCGATAAACCACTGCCTAGTCCTTTGCCAAAAGAGGCTTCGGATGAGGAGTGAGTCACTTGGAAGAAGTGGCATAATAATTACTTGTCAGCAAGGTGTATTATTCTCGCCTCTATGTCCAAGGAGTTGCTTATGCAACATGAGAATATGGTTGAGGTCTCAGACATACTTACTCACCTTAAAGAACTTTATAGTGAGACAAGTAGGTCCACTAGATATGAGATATCTAGGGAATTATTCCAGGCCAAGATGCAAGAGGGAGAGCAGGTTGGACCACATGTGCACAAGATGATTAAGTTCATCAAGTCACTGGAGAATCTCAATTTCTCCATGGATGCTGACCTCTAAACGGATTTGATCCTTCAATCTCTTCCTACTTCATTCAAAAATTTCATTATGAACTTTCATATGAATAAGATGTAATGTACACTTGGTGAGCTACACAATAGTTTGGTTGCTGCCCAAAAGGATATAAGTGGGGGTAAGGGGAAAGGAGTCATTCTTGTGGCATCTTCTTCTTTAACCAAGAAGAATAAGAATAATAATAAGAATAAGGTTGTCGCTCTCAAGCCCACGGGTGTCATAACTAAGGATAAGCCCATGGAAGAAGCATTAAAAAGTAAAGGGAAGTGTTTCCATTGTGATGAGGTTGGGCATTGGAAGAGAAATTGTCTTAGGTTCTTGGAGAGCCAAAAGGACAAAAAGAAGAAGAAAAGCAAGAAAAAGAGTAAGTCTTATGAAGCATCTTTTAATTGTTCTAATTCTAAATCTAGTTCTAATATGCCTAATAGTTCATCACTTGCTTGGATTATTGATAGTGGTGCAAGTACTTACATTTGTACTTCTATGCAGGTAATGTCAAGTAAGAGAAGCTTCGTTAAAGATGAGGTGGTCTTAAAGATTGTAATGGAGAAAGTCTTACGGCCAAAGCAATTGGAACTACTTCTATTGATCTTAGAGATCATGTTTTGTTATTGAAAGACACTCTATATGTACCAAATGCTTTTATGAACATTATTTCTGTTAATTGTCTAACTAAACTTGGTTATGTATTTTTATTTAGAGATAATATTTGTAAAATCTATTTTGGAAATAGAATTGTTGGCATGGGTTATGTATTGGATGGTCTTTATTATTAAGATAATGGCAATAACAAAATTTATCTAAGTGTAACTCATTTTGATGCCATGATTGAATCCAACTTTAACTCAAAATTAATTTGGCATCTTAGACTTGGGCATATATCCAAGGAGAGGATTCTAAAGTTAGAGAAAATGGGGATCCTAGACCATATGGGAAGTGAATCTACTCTAACTTGTGAGTCTTGTATCTAAGGTAAAATGACTAGGTCTAGCTTTGTGGGACAAAGAGAAAGAGCCAAAGAAATTTTGGATATCATACATAGTGATGTATATGGACCATTTTCACAAATTGCTAGAGGAGGATATTTATACTTTATTACATTCACTTATGACCTTTCGAGGTTAGGGTATGTGTATTTAATGAAGCATAAACATGAATCATTTAAAAAGTTCGAAGAATTCATGCAAGAAATTGAAAAACAAACCAAAAAGAGTATTAAGACTCTTCGATTAGATCGATGTGGCGAGTAGTTGAGTACGGAGTTTAATGACTTCTTAAAGGAACATGGAATTATATCGCAGTTGACTCCTTCTAGTATGCCACGGTTGAATGGTGTTTTTGAAAGGAGAAATCGTACCCTATTGGATATGGTGTGATCCATGATGAGCTATACCGACCTCCCTATCTCCTTATGGGGATATGCACTTAAAAAGACTTTTTACATCCTTAATACAGTCCCTTCTAAATTTTTTCCAACCACACCATATGAGATATGGAGTTGTAGAAAGCCAAGTCTTAGTCACATTTAGATTTGGGGGTGTTCAGCACACATTAAAAGGTTAAGAACATATAAGTTGAAAGAGAGTTCTATTAAAGGAAGATTTGATGGATATCATAAAGGTGGTTTAGGATACAGTTTTTATCTCCCAACCGAGCAAACAATAGTTGTTAATAAGGATGTCATATTTCTTGAGAAAGAGTTTCTTCAAGAATGTGGCAAAGGAAGGGAGATAATCTTGGATGAAGTTACATATGAAGAAATCAAACAAACTGATCAAATGGATATTAATCAAACCAATGAGATTAATCTAATCGATAGTGTATCCATATAAGTTCCTCAAAGGTCTAATAGAGTATCTCACCCTCCGGAGAGATACGAACTTCTTCATAGAAATGTACAAGAGTTGTGCATTGATAAGGACGTTGATCAAGTTATTGATCCTACTACATATGAGGAGGCTATATCATAGATAGACTCTTCTAAATGGCCAGAGACTATGAAAATTGAGATGGATTCCAAGTATACAAACTAAGTTTGGGATCTTATTGATCCACTTGAGGGTGTAATACCCATAGGGAACAAATGGTGGGTCTTCAAGAGAAATATTAGTATAGATGAAAGCATGGAAACATTTAAGGCTAGGCTTATAGCGAAAGGGTTCACCAGAGAGAAGGGGTTAACTATGAAGAAACCTTTTCTCCTGTAGCCATGCCTAAATCCATTCAAATTTTATTAGCAATTGCAATGCACTATAAATATGAGGTTTGGCAAATGGATGTCAAAACTACCTTTCTTAATGGTCACATTGAGGAAGACATTTTCATAGAACAATCCAAGGGTTTTGAATCCAAATATCGCTACAAAGTGTGCAAGATTAAGAGATTCATTTATGGTCTTAAGCAAGCTTTAAGGAGTTGAAATCATCATTTTGATGAGGTAATTAAATCGTTTAATTTCATCAAAAATGAAGATGAACTTTGTGTATACAAGAAGGTTAGTGAGAGCATATTTACATTTCTTGTACTATATGTAGATGACATTTTATTAATTGAAAATAATGTAGGAATGCTCTCTAACATAAAACTATGGTTATCCTCTAACTTCTCCATGAAGGACTTAGGAGAGGCCACTTATGTTCTTGGTGTTTGCATCTATAGAGATAGTTCGAAAAGAACACTAGGGCTTTCTCAAAATTAGTACTTAGAAAGGGTGTTGAAGAGATTCAATGTGTTGGGTTCTAAGAAGGGATTGTTACCAGTATAGTATGGTATCCACCTTTCTAAGAAGATGTCTCCATAAACAGATGAAGAAAGGGAAAACATAGCCAGTGTTCCATATGTTTCGGCATTTGGAAGCTTAATGTATGCAATGTTGTGTACTAGGTCGGATATCGTTTATGTTGTTAGTGTGACTAGCAGGTTTCAATCCAACCTAAGATTGGATCAATGGGTTATGGTCAAAGCTATACTAAAGTACTTGAGAAGGACTAAAGATTTAATTTTGACTTATGGAGGAGGTGACTTGAGGATAGATGGTTTTACAGACTCTGACTTCCAATTAGATGTTGATGGTAGAAAGTCTATCTCGGGCTTTATCTTTAACTGTAATGAAGAAGCAGTTTGTTAGAAGAGTTCCAAGCAATCTACCACTGTAGACTCCACTACAGAGGTTGAGTATATTGCTGCATCAGATACTACAAAGGAAGCTATTTGGATTCGAAAGTTCATAATAAAATTAAGTATGGTTCCTTCCATTCAGTCGCCGGTTCCTCTCTACTGTGATAACAATGGAGCCATTGCTCAGGTAAAGGAACCCGGGTCTCACAAAAAATCCAAACATATAGAAAGGCATTATCATATTATTAAAGAGATCATTGGGAAAGGCCATATTGCCATGCAAAAAATAGCGTTAGCTGAGAATACAGCAGATCCATTGACTAAAGCTATGAGTCAGCAACAGTTAGATTATAATCTCGAAAGGATGGGTCTTAGATATTGTGTAGATTGGCTCTAGATTAGCTCTAGTGCAAGTGGGAGATTATTAGGGTTATATGCCATAGAGCTTATACTTTATGTGTTTGTGTGTGTGTGTGTGTGTGTGTGTGTATATATATATTTGTAATCTTAATCCATCATTGGCTTTAATATATATGTTTAAGTTAATGAATGCCTTAATTTATTTCTATAATGTATATATGTTCCTTGAGTCTCAAGTGAGAGAATGTATTCCCAAAGAGTTTAGGAATATGGAGACATGTTCTCTCTACCATAGACTCTAAAGCAAGTTCACGGTCGGAGGATTATTAGTAGGAGTGTCATTAATCCTGATAGACCGTCACCTCTGTTGTCATCCATTACAAGTATGAGATACGTGTTGATATGGAGGTAGTTAATCTCATGCTGCAAACATATAATGTCATGACAACACGTGGACACTCATGAGATGAGTAAGTCGAATAGTGACATTTGATGAAAGATACATGAGCTTTATCCATTAGTCAATGTTCTATCATCTATATCGTAATTGTGCATATAATCCTTAGACTTGGAATGACATGTTATCTTACATATTGATGGCTATGGTTTATTACTGCTAATTTTGCCAACCCCTCTTAACCACATGTATATATATTATGATGATATGATGATTATGGTATTATGAACACTATTTCTAGAACTCATGCATTATAGAGTTGTTAACAATTAAATTGAAAATCATAATATAATATACAATAAGTTTTGTTTATCATTGTTATTAATTAAGATCACAAAAATGGAAAGAGAAAAAAAATACTACCACTATGAAGAAAAAAATGATTAATGAGGTAAAAAAATAATAATAATTTGGGATGAGATTGAAAAGTGGAAAATAATCATTATTCCCTTTCATATATAATTGACTATATATTCAAATAAGAAAAAGTAATTCAAAAACAATCAAGAATGGTAACATAAGTATTATTTAATATATACTTAATTGAATTTAGTTGTAGTTATAAAAAAATAAATTTAGTTGTGATTATATTTAGTTTAAATAAAAAAATAAAATTAATTAGAATAAAAAATAAATTTTATTTAATATATAATTAATCACATATGACTTAAAGAAGAAAAATTGATTAATATATTTTCTGTTATGGATTTTAGAATGAAATTTTTTAAATTAGTTACAGAACACCAAGACTTTTTTTTGAGTGAAATAAGGAAATGGGTATGGTGTAATCAGAAATCTCAACTAGATTGACATCTCCATATGCACACCTGAACATTCAAAAATATATATTATCTCAATCAAAAATATGTATAAAATAAAATTTTTTAAAAAAATACAAAGATTAGCAAAGGGAGAGAACTTTATATGAACTTGAAGTCACAACTCAAAACACGAGTTGACATATATGAGTTAAGTTAAACTACCTAGTGCCAATAGGCACAATCCCAAACACCTGAAAGTTTTGAAGGCCTAAATCATATATGAAAAAAACTCCTATGTCTGAATTACATCAAGATGAGTTGTTACAAAATATAATAATAATGCCACAAAAATGAAAGAAATAAAACATGAATGTACAACATATTATCTCTAGATTACTCTACTTAATTTAAGTAAAAAAAAAAAGTTCAACTATAATGAAAAATAATATAATTTTTTAAATAAATAGCAAGATAGACTAATGTCCAAATCAATTTTTTACCTTCTATTTCTCTTGAGATTCAAACCTGTAACGTGCAGCCAATGACGGAGTTAGAAATTAAATTAGGGGGAGGGGGATCCAATTTAGTCTTTATTGATTGATAAGAAAAAAAAATTAACTACTCTTTTTTCTAGAATGCACGTCCATTTTAATAATGGATAAGTAAATTTAAGATTTAGAAATTATAA
>CAOJBK011594839.1:0-15080 GCA_948294925.1 Codiaeum variegatum
AACAACGCTTAGATGTTTGAAGTTCTGGGCTAAAAGGCGTGGTGTTTATTCAAATGTAAGATGAATACACTTCTTTTTGCAATGTATGTTTCACTTCAATATCATAGTTTCTCATTTTCTTTGCAATCAATATGTAGGTTACTGGTTTCCTTGGCGGTGTAAATTGGGCTCTTCTAGTTGCACGAGTGTGCCAGCTTTATCCTAATGCAATTCCCAGTATGCTAACATCTCGATTTTTCAGAGTTTATACACAGTGGCGCTGGCCAAATCCTGTGATGCTATGTTCAATAGAAGAAATTGAACTTGGCTTTCCTGTATGGGATCCTCGTAAAAACCCTCGAGACCGATTACATCATATGCCTATAATAACCCCTGCATATCCTTGTATGAATTCTAGCTATAATGTCTCTATAAGTACTCTGCGTGTAATGATAGAGCAATTTCAATGTGGTAACAAGATATGTGAGGTGAGAGCATAAGTGCTGACCTTTTTTGCTCTAGCTGCATACATTATACTACTGATGCCTTCACTTTGGTCGTTTTTGTCACCATGCAGGAGATTGAGCTGAACAAGGCTCACTGGAGAGCTCTGTTTGAGCCCTATCTTTTCTTTGAGGCATACAAGAACTACTTGCAAATTGACATTATTGCAGCAGATGCTGATGATTTACTGGCTTGGAAAGGCTGGGTGGAGTCTAGGCTTAGACAACTTACCTTGAAGGTGAGGGCTTTGTCTTTTAGGCTTTGTTTACATAATGTTCTGTTTCTAGTTGTTTGTTTCCATGTACTTGATATTACATGAAATACTTTGCTCTAGATGATTCAGTATAGTTGTTCTTATCGTGCTTTTCGTTTGTAGATAGAACGTGATACAAATGGGATGCTGCAGTGTCATCCATATCCAAATGAGTACACGGATACATCCAAGCAATGTGCACATTCTGCTTTTTTCATGGGCTTACAGAGGAGAGAGGGGATAAGTGGTCAAGAAGGTCAGCAATTTGATATACGGGGAACAGTTGATGAATTTAGGCAAGAGATAAACATGTACATGTTTTGGAAACCTGGAATGGATATTTATGTTTCTCATGTTCGTAGAAGGCAACTTCCTGCTTTTGTTTTTCCTGATGGGTATAAAAGGTCTCGTCCATCAAGGAATCAAAATCATCAGGTTGGTAAAACAAATGAAGATGCTGCAACATGCCGGGCTGGATCTGCTGAGGGACATCTTAAGCGGAAAAATGATCAGGAAATGGTTGATATGAGGCCAGATAAACCTGAGAAGCGGGCCTCCATAAGCCCACAAAGACTACAATCTGTTTCTCCAGAAAGTAGTATGAGTAGGTTTGGTGGAACATCGCTGGCTAACGTATGTGAAACGGTTGAATTAGGGTGTTCAACTGTTGGGGATGTTAATAGCAATTCTGAGGATAGGTCATCTCAAAGGCAATCAGATAATGAGAAAGGCATTTTGGAGAATGCTATGCAGGCGGGTGAAACTGTTAATCTTGAGCCTTCCTTAAGAGCACGGACTTCTGTGGACTTGTATAACTCACCAACAGTTGGAAATAAGGTAGAGCCAATTGATATGGTGGTTGAAGCAATTCCTAAGCAGGAGTTACTTGATCCATATGAACGATCAAATCCTGAAATTGGGAAAGCACATAACATTCTGAACGAGGACAGAATTGGGAATTTGATGTCGGCTTCCTTGGAGAATGGCTCTTCCCAGAGACTAAACTGGAGAGGGAGTGCAATGGAGATTGATGGACAGCTAGTCAAACCTTGTAATCAGACAGCAGTTGTAGAACTTGCTGAGAGTGGTATAGGTTCAAATACCAGCACTCAGAACCTCAATTGTGAGGTGAGTTATTCTGTTTGAAGATTTTGGGTTAAAGATTGTTGCAGATGGCAGTGACAAACACTGGAAGTTTCGGAGATAGTGAGAATGGGGATCTTTGCAGGGTGATAGATGTGATGCGGATTCGGATTCACTTGTGGAGAATGAACTTTTAAATGCTAGTGGAGTGTGTCAAAATGGCTTGCAAGAAGAACTAGAGGTTCTAAATCTAAATTGCCGATCTCATTTACTGTGTTTTGATTACTTCGTCACTCACATTCTATATTTGTCTATTTGTTTCAATTTTTAACAGTTTTCTTTCTATTAAGTTGTGTCATTACAATTTACAAACCAGTTAGTCTTTAAATTTTAGCTGGGAGTGGGTGGGGTGAGTCCTGCTTTTTATATTCCATTTTTCAGAACTTCCAGTGTCACAGTACTTGCAAGTAAGCTGTGGCTTGATTATGGGTGCTTCCTTGGCTTAGGGTTATATGTTGTGGAAGATCAAAATTAGCAGATGAATTTGTATGTATTAATTGCTTCTTTACTCCTTTTTATGCTAGGGATCTTTCTTTTGGTTTAATCTCAGTAAACTTTTGCAATTGAACTTATTCAGTGGTTTTACCATAATATTAGTTTTGCATAGCCAATCTCCTAACTGGTACATGTGTGGTTGCAGGTCCTGCACCATACGTGCTATGTTTCCAGTAACTGTGCTTAACCTGACCATGTTTTGTGTCTGACTCGGATACACCACTCTTCCTTGAATTCTTCATGTCAAACTCCTTGTTACAAAGTTAACTTGTATTTTGCTTTCTGTTCTCTAGCCAAGTACTTCAATTCGGAAGGTTGTAACTTCTCAAGATGGAGCTAGGTCAGAATCCTTGCAGAAGCCAGTGATAAGGCATGCATTTTTGAACCCTAAGTTTCTTTTGAGAATAATGGCATCTTTATTCTGTCCTGTTTGTTTGTTTGTTTGTTTTGCTGTTGTTTAAGCAGGTTGAGTCTGAAGTCAATAGCATAACATTTGGAATAATCATTTAATGGGATCACAGTTTTTGGAAGGAGTGTCAGCACTTTGTGGTAAGTGTAAAACATTAATTACTGGCTATCGTCAGTGGACCAGGTTTGTGCATGAGCTCTATCTCGTGTGGAGTTGTACAGAGGATCACCAGTGCATAGAGATGTGCGAAGGTTGGCGATTGGCCAATCATCTTATTTGTGTGGTAGAATGCTGCTGGAACTCCAGGTTGTTTAGAAGCTGCTGAACTTAGTGGTGTCTTGAGGACGTTTCTGCTGTTAGGGTGCTGTGTTTCTTTTTTCCTTGTGGGGAAATTGAAAGGGCATTTCTGAACTCCTTGTGGGGTAGGCTAGTTTCTGGCTTCTTCTGAATGAAAGAATGCTTAGTTGGAGCCTGTCTGTACATTAAATTGAAGATCACTCAAGTTTGTTGTGTGATTTGAGAGGGGATTTGGTTTCATTCTTTAGGCCTCGTGTGCTTGAACTTTGTGCACTTAACTATCCTGTAATACAAGTATGTTGAGTTTCCTGTACTTTTGAACTCATGAAAAGAGAATCATATTGGTGTATGATTGGGTCTAACATTTGGTTTAAGGGGATAATTTTTGGGACTTTGGAACTGTTCCATTACTTGCCTGAAAACGCATCCATATGAATGTAATTTCTGCCAATCTGCCGTGTACTTTTGAGGCGTAATAGTCTTAGGGAAATTTTATTTTGAGGTTTGGGATTGAACACTGAAAATGACAGTGGTTACACTATCCAACTGTTGGTTCTATTTACTCTAATGGAGCATAAGACTGCCAGCTCCTCGGCAACGGCGTCAAAAGGTAAAGAGACTATACTACAGCTTACAAAAACGTGGTTCCAACTTCCAATGGATGAGCAGACCAGATTATTTTCATGTCTATAGCATATTATACACCCTACAAAAATGAGAAGAAAAACTATCAGACATTGTAATCTAAGCTGCTGTCAAATTCTTCATCTGCTACTCTCTTACTACGTATGTAGCTAGAAAGATACGTAGCACTGCTAAGAAGAGGAGCAAAATCTAACTTGATTCCCGTCTTCTCTCCATTATCCTTTGGTGAACATTGTTTTAGAAACTGCAAAACATCCTTCATGGATGGCCTTTTAGATGGTGAATGGTGAGTACATACGAGTCCTAGCTTGAATACATTCGTCATTGCCTCCAGATAGCATGGTTCCTTAATTTCCTCATCCAAGCAATCAACAAAATTCCTTCCCTCTGCACTTCGCCTCCATGCCCATTCCGCGAGGCTGGAATTCTCATCTCCATTATTAGCTTCTCTTCCTGTCACTAGCTCGAGCAGGACAACCCCGAAGCTATAAATATCAATCTTCTCATTCACTTTTGTTGAATAAGCAAACTCTGCAACATAGGCAACAAAATCGTTTTTGGGTTCAATAAAATCTACTTGACAAATTGATAATGAGAAAAACTTACTTTGAAGGTGTCTAGTGCTTTTACCTGGGGCGATGTAACCGATTGAGCCAGCTACAGCAGACACTGTGTGAGCTTCTCCTCGCTTCACCAACAGTTTGGCTAGTCCAAAATCTGCTATTCTTGCATTGAATTCAGAATCCAACAAAATATTACTAGACTTGATATCTCGATGTAAGACCGGTGGGGAGCAGTCATGATGCATATAGCATAGGCCTCGTGCAGCTCCAATAGCAATCTGCAACCTTGTTGGCCAATGCAAGAAAACATCATTGACTATGTTTGTCACTAATGGGGATCTTCTCTTCTTCGCGTGAAGCCACTTATCGAGGCTTTGCTTCTCCATGTACTCATAAACAAGAAGCTTTGAGTCCTCATTTGAAATGCAGCACAATAACTTCATTATGTTTGAGTGCCTAATTGTTCCCAGTATTTGAACTTCTGCAAGAAATCCTTTTTCAAGCTTCTCTTCAAAATTCCTGTTGTAAATCCTCTTCACAGCAACAAAATCTCCTTCACGGTTCACAGCAATCCGATACACCTTCCCTGACCCTCCACTTCCAATCAGATTACTTTCTGTCACATTTGCTAAAATTTTTGCTCGTGTGAAATGCACTCTCTGGAATGAGGTCATCTTCCATGTTTCGAGTTCACGTCTTTTCTTCTTTCTAAGATAGTCTTTAACCCCAAAGAAAGTCAATATAGCAGTAACCATGAATGCAGTCATGGCAAGAACAAGAATCAAAGCAAGAACTTTAGAGGACAGTTTGTTGGAACTGCTACGCCTGATATGACAATCTGGAAGATTTAAAACTGGATTGACCACACACAGGTTAGAATTGTTCAAGAAGCTGTTTTCATAAGCAAGATTATCAAACTGATCTGGGATTTGCCCGGATAGTTGATTCGATGACAAGTTGAGGACTGTAAGCCGCAGTTGGCCAAACTCAGATGGGATTTTTCCTGTGAAATGGTTTCGAGACAAGTCCAAGTAACCAAGGTTTGGTAAAGACCCCAGTACTGAAGGGATTTGGCCAGAAAGGGCATTTCTTGATAGATTAAGAAAATTGAGTGATTTCCAGGAGATTAGCTGGGATGGAAGTTGACCCGAAAATTGATTGCCATCAAGCAAAAGTGTACTAAGTCGAGGTAGACTTGTCAATTCAACTGGAATTTCACCTGAAAACAGATTGTTACTCGCCTCAAACATGACCAATCCCACCCAACTAGAAATCCCAGTAGGGATTGGACCAGAAAATTTGTTGTTGCTAAGCTTCAAACTGGACAAAGTTGAAGCAACAGAGCTTGGAAGTCGGCCTGAGAATGAATTGTTACTTAGGAACAAGAATGTCATATTGACAGCAGTCCAAATACCTGAAGGTATTTCACCAGAAAACCTGTTGTTGTAAAGCTGAACTGTGTTCAAAGTAGAACAATTTCCAAGCGATGGAGGCACCTCTCCACTAAGATAATTTTTAAAAGCAACAAAAGTTAGCAGAACACCTCCAGCACAAAGATTTTGAGGTAGCTTGCCACTAAAATGATTGGTTGAGACCTCAAAAACTTGGAGTTTGGAATGGAGTCCCATTTGTGGTGGCAGAACTCCACTCAAATTATTGGTGAAAACTCGAAAACTTTTCATTGCAGGGATGAGGCCAAGATTTGCAGGTAACTCACCAGATAAATTATTGGTATACAGATGAAGAATTTCCAATTTGGTTAACTTGCCTAAGTCCTCTGGTAGTGGACCAGTCAAGTTATTAGTTCCCATATCAATTTCAACCAAATTTAAAGCTTCAACTTTTTGTGGTATTTCACCGGATAATCTATTGTAAAATAGATATAAATATGTCAAATTCTTCAACAAAAACAACCCATTTGGAATACTGCCTTCAAGGTTGTTTACTGCTAAATCCAATTTAAAAAGACTTGAAAGATTGGAAAAAGTGTCTGGAATTTTCCCAATCAAATTGGCATTTCTGATCCACATGAATGTCAAATTCTTCAAATTACCAAACTCCACTGGAATTTCTGATGGCACAAATTGATTAAAAGCCAAGCCTAATTGATCCAGCTTACCCAATTTACCAATCTCCTTAGGAAAAGTTCCATTGAACGCGTTCTGGTACAAAAACAAAGTCTGCAACTCCGTCAAGTTACCGATTGAAGCCGGAATGTCTCCTGAGAAATTATTTGCCCCCAAATCTATGTATTCGAGAGTTGAAAGACGGTCAATATCATCAGGAATTGGACCCACAAAGTAATTTCCAGAGAGATCCATGTATTGGAGCTTAGAACAATCGTAAAGAACTCTTGGAAATTCACCAGGTATGTAATTCCATGCTAAATCGATATAGCTCAGGTTCTTCAGCTCACAGATTATCGCCGGAATTTTTTCCGTGATATTCATTTCTCGGAACACAATTCCGGTGACTGCACTGTCCGTGCAGTAAATTCCCGTCCAATTGCACATCGGGGATGAGGAGTTCCATGTCTGTAGTGATGGCGGACTGCCCAATTCATGCCTGAGTTTGAGCAAAACTGATTGTTCGGTGTTTACATTTTGTGAAATTACGATAAAGGGTATAGTTAATAGGACTAACAGGAAAAGGTGTAATGGGAATTTTAGATAAGAAAGAGGTAGTTCAGACATTCTGTTATTTTTCGCCAGAACCAACTGTTTGGTTTTCAAAGTTGGCAAGCTGAGCTGAGAAGCAACATTATATGTAGGAGTAGAAGTAGGTGAAATGACACTGAAATGATTATAATTACACTCTCACCACTTAATATTACTCCCTGTATTCTTAAAATAGGTGGTCGTATCAACCTTTCAAAAATTAATTAAAAAAAATATTTTAAATTATAATATAAAATATATATTAATATATTTATCTCAATAAATATTTTTATAATTTTTTATTTTTATATTTTAAAAATAATTAAAAATTAAAATTTATCCAGTATTAAATTAGTCAATTAATTAACACTTGTAAAAGATTTGAAAAAATTAGTTTGTACTAAGCATGTAACAAACCTAATAATATTTTAAAAAAATATATATTTATCAACTTTCTTGCCATTTAAAGATTTATATGAGACATTTAACTTTCAATTTGATGAGAAAATTAATTATATTTTAAAAAAAAATAGAAAGATAGATTAATATATAAATAATTATTTTATTTTTTATTATAAATTAATGTATAAATAATTATTTTTTTTTGAAATACAAACTTAAAATTTATAGTTATCAATACTAGTTACTTCCAATATTGTAAATAAATTCATTAGGTGAGTTTATAGTTTATAGTTTAAAAGATGATTATGAGAACAAAGTGTATAAATTTGTTACTCAAAGTGTAAAAAACTAAACAATGGAACGTTTTATAGTCTTTTGTTAACACAACTAGGATTTGATAGCTTTAACAGTCAATGGAAGTCTTTTTTAACTCTTTTTTTCCCCATTCAATTCAGGTAGTATCTTAGCAATACAATATTAGTTGGCTGTGAGGTTAGAGTGTGATGCGTGTTTGATTTGATCACGCTGGGATTGAAGTGCTCTGGTCGAGCTGGAATGAACTTGCACAGAGTAATAGACGGTCAGGGATGCCGGACGTTGTGTCCGGCGATAATCCTCCGACGCTCAAGTCAGTAAAAATGGTTGAATCTCAAGTAGGACAGTATGTAGTTGATAGCTTTAGAAGATAGATTTTTATTATCTTGTTCAGGTTGTGAATATCTGTATTTATAGGATGAGAATCCCTGAAGGGGACACGTGGCAGCCTTGGAGGTGCTGTCAGTGTACTTCTCCATGTGGCCTGTGACACCTATCTGCTTGTCAATTTTCGAACCCCGAAGGTCAAAGCCTGTGGTGTGCTTCGACCCCGAAGGCCGCTAGGGGCGAGGCTGGTAATGTGCTTCGGGTTCGGTCAAGACTAAGTGCTATTGGATCTAGTCCGGACCCAAGGATGACGTTGTGGCCAAATCAGGTCAAGGCCGATGCATATCAGTTGTCCTCCTGAAGTGTAGCACTTGAAGGCTTTGTAGCTCAAAAAGTGCTAATGTGTGCTCGCTGGTGGAGGCTTTGACTCGCTGTTGGAGCATGGGCTCGCTGTTGGAGCAAGGGCTCGCCGATGGAGGCTTGGGCTCGCAGGTGGAGCAGGGCTAGCAGGTGGAGAGGGGCTCGCTGGTTGGAGGCATGGACTCGCTTGTGGAGCTTTGTGATTGTTGAATGTTGTCTTAGGGCCACCTATGCGCTTCGTCGTTCCTCATAGCACTAGAATGCTTCGCATTTCAAAGTGTGCTGAATGAGATGTTGTACTTCGGGGCTCATTGTTGGAGTCTTAGACTCGCTGATGGAGCTTTTGTGATGAGAATGAGGGGACATTACAATGTCCTGTCTTTCGAGTGTTGTTCCAAGCTGTAGGCTTTACCTTTTTTGATTTGCATTCTTGTATACTTAAAAAACTTTTGTAAGTCATATTTAATTCAACAAAATAGACTCAATTTGTTTATTGTAGCTTTGCTTTTTCTCTAAGCTTTGCTTTGTAATTTCATCAATTTTGCTCGTCATCTTTGTTCCGAGCTATTGGCTTCGTGTAGTGTATGTCCACCACTTTTTGCCTTAATATTCAGGTGATATTTGAAGTGTATCTGCCACCACCTGCAACATTACATTTGCCACTCCTTGGCAATGTTTGGGCTTAGTTGTTTGTTGTGTTTGGGCTTACGTCCCTGTGCCCCCTAGGAGGGTCCCCATGAGGGGTCTTTGGCCTGTCAAGCAGGGTTTTTGTGCCCCTCTTAGAGGGTATTTGGCCAGTCAAGCTAGGATTTGTGCCTCATCTCTAGAGTACTTAGTGCCTCATCTCATAGAGACACTACCCCTATTGGAGGGACTTTGGCCAGTCAAGTTGGGCTTTGTACCTCATCTCTAGAGGTGCCCCCCTTAGAGGTTCTTTAGCCAGTCAAGCTGGACTTTGCTGTTTTTGCCATTCTCAAAAGCAACAATGTTAGTGGAAAGCATGTATTTGTAAACATGTAATTTTGCTTTTATGAAAAATACAATTTTAAGAGTTGTACATTCTAAGTATAAAGGACTTCCTTGCCCTCTATTGTTTGTAGCTTGTAGGCTGCTGGGATGATAGCTTGTATACCTTCGCACTTGTTTGTGGCCTCAAGGCTTTGCACTATTTTGTTACTCATGCTGGGCTTAAGGCTGCACTCTTAGAGTCTTATACCAGTTATGCTGGGCTCAGTACCTTCCGTGGGGGATTTTTGATGAATCCAGCTGGATTTTGCCTTACCTCTCTTGAAGAGTCTGTGGCCTGTTAAGGTTGGCTTAGTGCCTCATCTCATAGAGGTTTTATTTGCCGCCAAGTTAGGCTTAGCTCTTCTCCTTAGGGGGTGTTTAGCTAATCCTGCTGGGCTTCGCCGTGTCCCCTTTAGAAGGTCTTTTGCCAGTTTAACCTGGATTTGGTTGCTCTGAGCTTCAATGTGCTGTTTCGCGATCAGCAGCTTAAATGAGTCTTTCCTGATAACTGTATTACAACATTACATAGAGTTCTTAAAAGAAGATTGATTTATTCAACAAGAAAATCTTAAACAAAGATTAATGCCTCTGGAGGGTCTTTTGCCAGTCTAGACTGGGCTTAATTCCGACTTTGCAGGCGAGTCTGAGCTAGGCTCGCTGATGCACCCGCGACCTTGTGGGCTTCACACCATTCTCCTCAAGGTCCAGGCTTCGCCAAAGTTCCATTGAACGCGTTCTGGTACAAAAACAGAGTCTGCAACTCCGTCAAGTTACCGATTGAAGCCGGAATGTCTCCTGAGAAATTATTTGCCCCCAAATCTATGTATTCGAGACTTGAAAGACGGTCGACATCATCAGGAATTGGACCCACAAAGTTATTTCCTGAGAGATCCATGAATTGGAGCTTAGAACAATCGTAAAGAACGCTTGGAAATTCACCAGGTATGTAATTCCATGCTAAGTCGATATAGCTCAGGTTCTTCAGCTCACAGATTTTCGCTGGAATTTTTTCCGTGATATTCATTTCTCGGAACACGATTCCGGTGACAGCACTTTCCGTGCAGTAAATTCCCGTCCAATTGCAGATCGGGGATGAGGGGTTACACGTCTGTAGTGATGGCGGACTGCCCAATTCTTGCCTGAGTTTGAGCAAAACTGATCGTTCTGTGTTTACATTTTGTGAAATTACGATAAAGTGTATAGTTAATAGGACTAATAGGAAAAGGTGTAATGGGAATTTTAGAAAAGAAAGAGGTAGTTCAGACATTCTGTTATTTTTCGCCAGAACCAACTGTTTGGTTTTAAAAGTTGGCCAGCTCAGCTGAGAAGCGCGTGAAGAACATTATATGTAGGAGTAGAAGTAGGTCAAATGACACTGAAAATGATTATAATTACACTTCCACCACTTAATATTACTCCCTGTATTCTTAGAATAGTTGGTTGTTTTATTTTTCATGTTAATTTTTTAAAAATTAATTTTAAAAAATAATATTTTAAATTATATTATAAAATATATATATTAACATGTTTATTTTAATAAGTATTTTTATAATATTATTTTTTTATAATTTTTTATTTATATATTTTAAAAATAATTAAAAATTAAAATTTATTATTAATAAGTGTAATGATCATTTATTACGTAATAAAAAAGTATTAAATTAGTCAACTTATTAATCTATCACTTGTAAAAAATTTGAAAAAATTAATTTGTACTAAGCATGTAACATATAATAATATTTAAAAAAAAATATTTATCAACTGTCTTACCATTTAAAGATTTATACGAGACATTTTACTTTCAATTTGATAAGAAAATTAATTATATTTTAAAAAAAATAAAAAGATAGATTAATGTATAAATAATTATAAATAAACTCATTAGGTGAGTTTATAGTTTAAAAGATGATTATTTGAACAAAGTGTATAAATTTGTTACTCAAAGTGTAAAAAACTAAACAATGGAACGTTTTATAGTCTTTTGGTAACACAATTCAAGTAGTATCTTAGCAATAAAAATATTAGTTGGTTGTGAGGTTAGAGTGTATTAATCTTTCAGCCACTTTAAGTGGTCGTTTTGAGTTGATGAGATGATAGAGTTACAGCTCTAACCAAATTAAGAACAAAGGAGGCTAGATCGAACCTTAGTCTTTCCAACAAAAATGGATTCTTAAGAATGCGATTCACCTCTACTTTGTAAAAATTTTATATTGATTTATAATCAATAAAATCTATCATTTAAAAATTTTTATATTTTATTTATTTCACAATAAATTTTTTTTTAAATCAATTTTAATAAATATAATTTATTTCATTTAAAAATAAAAATAATTTTTTAAAAAATTATTTTTTTATTCAATACAACTCTAATTACACTAAATATTAAACAAGATAAATATTTATTTATTTGATAAAAAAAAAAAAGATAAATATTAATTTTATCATATCTAATTTTATTATATTCTGTGCTGTCATATCTATGCCATTAAATGCATTCTTAATATCATAGATGGATAGATTTCTATTATTATACAAACCTGTTAATGTGGTATTTTTTTTTTTTTTTGTATTAAACTAATCATATTATTGTTTCATAACCTATTTTTAACATCCCAACTTCTCAGCATCAAACGGGTAACTTAAAAGGAAAATTCATTTCATGTGCTAATTTTCTGCTCGATCACTATCCATTAGTTGTTGAAGGTTGACCAAATATTTTGAATTGAATAGTCAAATTTAGTGGCTGCCTTATACTTTTGTTTTATTATATTTCAATTGGTCTAGAAGGAGGCTTAATCAGCAATTGGTAGGTGGCCATACGTCGTATCTTAATTAATTACTCCTCAAGATCTAGAAGAAGAATCATATACTTAGAGGAATAGCTATTACTAAGTGAAGATTGCTTGACTTTTATAGTTAAATATATTGTCGTCATGAACAAAAATATATTAAGCAAAATTTAAGTAATTTATAGTTAATTTTATCTGTAATTTTCATTCATTATAAATTTATATTTCACAAAACCAACATAATTTGTTCATATTTTTTCCCATAAAATCAATTTTTACAACTTGAGCTGGTTCAAGTCTGTTATTTATGATTTAATGGATTAATTCATTAATAAGGATTGTAGGTCCAAATTATTCAAATAAAACCATAACACTTAGGCTTGTCTATTGTGAATCTATGACTATGCATTTAAGTTTGTCATTTTCCATGATGAGGGAGAGAGCCCCCACACTAATGGTTATATTTGGCCTTGTCGCAACGGTTCCTGTATTGTTCAAAGATTAATCAAATATGTTATTCTCTCTTAATTCTTATTCTCTCACGATTCTTATCATCTTCTTCTATTTCTAATTCTTATTCTTGTTCTACCTTCAAATAATTAATTGATTTGTAGTGTGTTAAACACTACCTGAACTTTTTTTTTTCTTTTGAATGTCCAAGAACATTATTGATGTGTGGAGTGGTTCTGCAGAGTTTAAATGGAACTCATCTGGTTAGATTGAGTCTATCTGCAAAGACAAAGAAACAGTTAAGGGTGGCAGGACGGGTGTCCGGCGTAAACCCTCCGACAGTCAAGTCAGTTACTCTAAAGGAGTGGTGAGAAAACTCTCAGAAATAGAGTGTGTAGCTTTTACTGTGTGTTAAGCCGTACCTGAATGAGACTGTTTGAGGAGTATTTATAAGGCCGAGTTCCTATAACTGGGACACGGGTCCATTTGAGCCCATGTAGGTGGGACACGTGTCCGCTTTGGGTAGTTTGCATATACTTTGATGGGACTGTGACATGACCGGAGGGCTACTGACTGATGTACTCAGCCTGTCTCTGTCAAACGGGCGAACCTCGAAGGCTAATGGGCCAGATTTCTGAAGGTTCGGAGGATTCGGGGAGTGACTAGCAAACTTGTAAGACTCGGTCTAATCCTAAACTCCTAGTTGGTGTCGAAACATTCTGATGCAGGTCTCGAAATCCTAGTTGGTGTCGAACCATACTGATACAGGGCTGTATCAGTAGTCTCCCTTTAGTGATAGCACTCGAAGGCTCGTAACTCAAAGAGTGCTTGAGGAATGTCTACCGAGCTTGGCATAAAATGCCCCTTGTTTGAGCTGGCGATTTTGAATTTTGAATT
The DNA here is from genome assembly GCA_948294925.1 of Codiaeum variegatum. NCBI lineage: Eukaryota > Viridiplantae > Streptophyta > Magnoliopsida > Malpighiales > Euphorbiaceae > Codiaeum > Codiaeum variegatum. The sequence goes on from CAOJBK011594839.1 coordinate 13,494, forward strand.
TCAAATGGAGGGATGTTAGGAGGCTCGTGTCACTTCTGATTTGAAGAGATGTGACCCTTCATTGATATGGATGAGACCGTTCCCCTTTTCTAGATAACGACACCTTTATTGCTGCCAATTCTTTATTGCCACGTGGTGGAGCAGTTGGCGTATTTATGATGAACAATAAGGGTTGGAGCGGTTACTGGCTGCCAAGTGTCGCTAAGTGCCATTTCGTTTCCGAATTGAATGCCTCTTGGGCGTCTATAAAAGCTCGTCTTCTTCTTTCATTTTAACTTTCTGAATTTCTGCTCTTTATTCTGTGTTTTCTATGTTCTTCTGCGTTTCCCTTGCTTTCTTCAACTTTCTTCTATCTTTCTTTTCCTTTATGTTCTTGAAACTCCATGGCTCCTCCACAAAAGCAAAAGAAGCACTTTCTTGAAGTTGAGAAGGCTTAGAAGCATAGCAAGGCTCAAGACACTGCTTCCTACATAAATAGTATGGTTAGGCCGTATGTGAAAAACATTACCCTCATGTCTTTTAGCTTTGGTGTGTTCATTGAGAATGTAAACTGTATGTCTAAATACATCCGCGTTACTCGCCCTTCCTTGGAGGCTAGGATCTTCTCACCCAACACAGCGATGGAGTTGGCCAAGGGCGAGTGGGATTTTGTTTGGTATTATGACCACATGATCAGGGGGTTACTTTTTCCTCCCTCTCCTTTGTTTTGTCGATGCTTTGACTACTTCCAAGTAAATCCCATGATGCTGACACCCAACTCCATCGAAGACTTGCATTGCTTTGAGGTTGTCTACCATGTGCTGGGAATTTCTGAGCCCAACGCTAAGAGGTTCCATGCGTTCTTCAACTTCTCAGTTTCCAGCAAGCACTACATTTGGTGCTTTCAGAAGAAGTCTCTCCGAACCCTCTTTGGGCCGAAGGAGAACAACTTGAAGAACAAGTTCTTTGCTGTAAAGGTGTTGACGCCCATCAAGGAGGGTCAGGTGGGCTTCAGGTTCCCAGGCGCATACAGGGGAAGGCCTAGGGTTGACAATCTTGAGAAGAACTTGAGCCTTTCTGATGCTCGAGGGATTCAGATTCTGGCCTCCTGTCGCTGTTCCTTTTACCGGAGCCTTATCATGAGTTCTTCCTTCACCATACTGATGGGGCTTTCACGTTGCCTCACAATGTGCGAAGGTCTTCAGGCGAGTCTTCTGAATTTGTTACTTTACTCTTACTTCTTCTTCTTCTTCCTTGCTAACTTTGGGTCAATCTGCAGAGCCTCTGGTGGACAAGAAGGTTAAGGTTGTCCTGAAAGAGGTCGCTAAGGTGATGATTGGGGCTTTCCCAGAGGCAAACCTCCCTCTTTTACCTAACAAGGCCTTCTTGCCCATCCGTTGCTTCAGGACAGGAGAATTAGGCTGCAGTAGCCTCGAGGAATTGGAATGTAGAGGAGTTTCTACACCGATATCTGAAGAACTTTAGGGTCAGGAAGAAGGAATTGGACTCCTCGTCAAAGTGTGATCCTACTGCCCTTGCCATTGCAACCGCTGACGATGAGGGTGAGGAAGTGGTTGGGCCTACTGGGGGCGATGCTGAAGACATTCC
>CAOJBK011595481.1:0-12509 GCA_948294925.1 Codiaeum variegatum
TGAAAAAACTTGATTTTCTTTTGTAAAAAACTCTTAAAAAGTGTTAAAATGTTACAAAAAAAGAAATAATGAAACCTTATAATTTCTCTATCTCAATATTTTTTTCTTCAAAATGGAACTCTCATCAAACTCTTTCTCTCAATCTCTCTCTTTCTACTTTCCTTTTCTTTTTTTCAATTAGTTGCAATTGTTTTAATTTTATATATATATATATATATATATATATATATATATATATATAAATATCCGTGTCCCCGCCACACCTGAGTCTTATTTTTTTAGAAAATGCTGTTTCCCTCACCTATACCCATATCCGAGTCTGTGCTTCATAGCCTCAAAGTTATCAACTTGATAATTGGATCAGATTTTGTTGTTGACTTCTCATCAGTAGTAATTTACTATTTCATTTCTGTTCCTAGGTTTTGTTAGTTTTTTTTTTAACTACAATTACAGTTCAATTTTTCTGGATTTTTTAGGTCCATCCTTTATTAATGGTGATCGGATTAATACTTATGAATGGCGAATGTAAGTACTTGTTTTCTGCTTTTAGATGTTAGTATTTCTTTGTGTGGGTTAGTGGTTATTAATCAAATGGAATTATGAAGTCCTCCCTTGAAATGTGCCACAAATTTAGTTTTAGTTGTACAAGATTATAGAATAAAGGGTATTTGTAACTATCTTTTCTTGTTCACTTCTTGTGAATTTTGCCATGTTTGATTGCATCTTAAACAAAATAAAATGATGTAGGAGAATCTTATCTATAAAATATATTCATTATATCTTGTGAATTTCTTCTGGAGGTAAGCTAATCCTTTGAATTTTGGAGAGGGATTAATATTCTGAGTTTTATGCTTTGTGATTACAATGGAGCTGGTATGTAATTTTAATCACTGTTTAAATGTAGTGATCCTGAATATGCATTGTGCAATATGTCCTATGACATATGGACTAATTCCTATAAAACTTTAATTGAATGGCTGTGCTCATATTCTGTATTGGTGTTTATTGCTAGCAATTTTTGAGTGAAAATTTTACGTACATGCGGGAGTTGTTGAATCTTTGTTTCTTTTCTAATCTCTATCGTAATGCTATACATTATTTATCAGAATCTTTAATATTTTATTTTCTTTCTTCTCAAAAAATATTTTATTTTCTTTAGTAGAAATGTGTATAATATTCTGATAATTAACGAGTTTGCTTTGCCATCTACAATGTCAGAGAAAATTGAGATGTAATTTCTTTTTGTAACCTAATTGGTTTGAGGAAAACAAGAAATTTTTTAGGTTATATTTTACCTCATTGCACAACATTGGAGACCCTTGCATCTCGGGAAATGACAGAGTGGCCAAAAGTCTTGCCAAACTGTAAAAAGGATCACTGTTATGTTTGATATTTTAACAGCTAAATTATTTTTTTCTTCAATATGTTATGTCTAATGGATGAATTTTATTAAATTTACATTTGGATACGAATCAAGTCATTATCAATGCCATGTTGGTGTTTGTGAATAATGTTTTAAAATGTTATGAATGTTGCAGCCATGCTAGCCTACAAGACTGTTCCAGGAACAAAAAACTTCAAAAAATTAGTTCATCTCACACTACAGTTCCTTGCTTTTTGTTTAAGCTTGATTGGTGTATGGGCAGCCTTGAAATTCCACAATGATAAAGGCATTGACAACTTCTACAGCTTGCATTCTTGGTTGGGTCTAGCTTGCCTTTTCCTCTTCGGCATCCAGGTCCTTTGCATATTTCATGTACTTTTTTGATGACCTGATGGCCTTTCTTCTTGAATCTGACTAATTTATTTTGGACAGTGGGCTGCGGGATTTGTAACCTTCTGGTATCCTGGTGGCTCAAGAAATGGCAGAGCCACATTGCTACCTTGGCATGTATTCTTTGGGGTTTATATTTATGCCCTGGCTGTCGCTACTGCTACTACTGGCATCTTAGAGAAAGCCACATTCCTTCAAACCAACAAGGTAATATCACGCTATTCTACTGAAGCGTTGCTAGTGAACTCACTGGGTATCTTGATCGTTGTTTTGGGTGGTTTTGTCATTCTCGCAACAGTATCTCCTCTGCATTCTAAAGGAGATATCACCAGAAATCCAGTGGATTAGCCACAATATGTGAATTTGGTAAAATGATCATTCATTGATCAAGAGGTGTATTCTTATTCCATTATGAATCACAAGGAATGTTCTTTGTTACAGATGCATATATTACAGAAAACAATAGTTGAAAACTATATTTAAATGATGTGTAAGAGATGATTACTTGGCTTTTCTGAAACTACAAATATTACAACTCTCTTGGTTTAATTGGCATGAAAAGAGTTAAATGCTTGTTCGCTTTCTTTATTCCTCAAGGTGTTTGTTTCCAGTGGGTGCGCTGATTTTTGTTGCTTTTGGAGATGAAGCAATATGATGTCTTGTACCTGTTGGAATTCGGGTCAGTTTAAGTGCAATTTCTTGTCACAAGAAGCAGGATGCTCGTGACAGCTTGACCCAAACTCATTCAATTTTAAAATTAAAATAAATGAATAAATAAAAAGGGGGAAGTTTTCTTTTACTGGAAAGTGCAAGCAATACAAATCAAAAATATAGATCTTCTCTGCAAGAGAAGAATCATGTGAAAAATAAAAAGAAGAAAACTATATAGAACTCTTTGAAATTTGAATATAGAAATTAATCAAGATTAATAGTGTGCAATTCAATTCCATGATGAATTTATTTACAAATGAATTTTGAATAGAATTTTATGAATTTAATAAATTAGAATTTTAAATGAATTTTATTTACGGTTTGGCTAGGGCATATGTTAGAAGTTACTCCCCATGTTTCGCTCTGTTTATCATGATTGACTTTTAGTTAAACTTATAAATATTTGAAAATTATTTTCTTACAAAATATAATAAATTTAAAATCTGTGATAAAAAATAATAGTATAAAACTTTTAAACTATGATTTTGAAAAAAATTAAAATATTTTATTTGAAAGATAATAGTGGTAAAAAATGCATTTTGAAGACCGTAAAAAGTCTAGCATGACAATCATCGTGGGATGGAGGGAGTATTAAATACACATTGAAAATATAAAAATAAAATACATTTAAAAATGTGAAAATAAACTTTGATAACTGTAATTTATAAATTTTATTCGTTTTTTATATCTTTCAAATACACGCATCTTAAATATTTATTACCATGTGTTTAAAGTCACAAATTAGATTTTTTTTTTAATATTTTTTTTGTAATATGAAAGACGTCAAAACCTAAAACAAAACAACAACAACAAGATTAAGTGGGGCAAAAACAAGGGAAGGCTACTCCCAGCATATCTTATTGCATAATTTCCACAAGGCCAGCAGGTGGAGTGTCGAGAATTTTAACTCCAACAGCAAGGTTAAACCCCATGTTGGCAAGAAAGTTTGCAACACGATTGCCCTCTCTCAGAGTGTGGCAGAACATAACATCCATGCCATTAAGGCGCAAGTTGCGAATGTGCTTCAATAAGGGGATGTGGGAGGGTTACCGATTGGGGGCCTTAGACAGCTAGCGGATCACAATCTCGTTGTCCGATTCCACAATTGCTTGATCCAAAAACAAATTGCTTGCTAAAGATAATCCATGATAGATGCCCCAAAGTTCAGCGTTGATAACGCTACAACCGCCTAGATTAGCTACAAATCCACTTATCTGATCTCCATGATGGTTTCGAATGATCTTGCCAGTTGTGGCTTTATGAGTAGAGGATCTAAGGGCTCTATCAGTGTTGAATCCATTGCTTGCAATTGAAGTTGTTTAATCTTCTTATTAAGAAGCAGTTAGTGAAAGCTTTAGCCTTTGCCATGATAACATGACAAGGGTTGTGTGTGTGTGTGGGGTGGGTGAGTGGGGTATCATTTCCAAATGAGCCAAACACCAATGCCAAACAGAAGCTACCATTGAACATTCACAATGAGAGTGTTGGAGTTGCTCAAATTATATATGAGCCAAGACCTTATATCTAAAGAGAAGAATAAATGCTATTGATTTATAAGGAGAAGGTTGAGCCAAACCTGGGAAGCAAAGGGGCAATCTCTAAGGACATGTAATGTTGATTCTGGCTCCTCATCACATCTTTCGCAAGTGTCTTCTAAAGTAATGCGTCTGTGAGTAAGCTCACATGTTGTTAAAATACGATTATGGTAGCTCAGCCATATGAAACATTTGATACGTTCGAGGCCATACCATGACCAAATGACCTTCCAATCTTTGGAGGGGGGATTCCAAGATGCCTCCATTAGGGATTTATAAGTTGATTTTAGAGAGATCTGACCTATGGGGGTTAGCAGCTCTAATCACATCTAAATTTTGGTCGTTAATGAGCTTTTGGAGAATGGACCACCTCCAATTATTTTATTCGTCCACCATGTCACATACTTTAGCGTCAAAGAGCCCATTAAGGATTGGCTACTCTGCATACATGAATAAAGGATTTTTTAGTGGAAGCCAATAATCAAAGCAGAACTGCATTGATTAACCATCCTCTAAACACCAAGCGATGCCATCCAACATGTTGTTCCAATTCCTTATAATTCCTCACCATATAGAGGAAGTTGGGTTCGAGCTGCTACTAATGCTTTTATCAACTAAATTGACTTTGTATTTGTTTACCAAGACCTGAACCCAAAGATCTCCAGAGTTATTAATCATGTTCCAGGCCAACTTCATGCAACAAGCATCGTTGAGATCTTTAGCTTGACGGAAGCCTAGCCCCCCACATTCCTTCTGTTGATAAACCATATCTTAAGGAATTAAATTAATTTTCCACTGGTCATTTAAGCAGGCCCAAATAAAATTTCTGCATGTGCGATCAATGTTGTCACAAGAGGAGACAAGTAAATAACTTGTTTGTATAGTGTAATGAGGAATGGACATCAAGGTGGACTTGGCAAGAGTTATTCGACCAGCAAATAAGATGTACTTAGACTGCCAAGAGCTAAGTTTAGTTTACAGCTTCCTCAAAATTCCTTTATAAGTCCCCTTTCCCACTCTACCATGAATGGTTGGTACCCCTAGATATCTCCCCAAGTTGTTGCAAACTTGGTAACCCAGTTTTTTCGAAATGGAGCTTTGCAAACTATGTGGAGTATTTTTGGAGAAAAATATAGAATTCTTGGCTTTGGGGACTTTATGGCCCGAGGCTTCACAAAATAGGTTGATAATTCCTTCAATAATCACTGCTTGCTCTAATGATGCTTCTCCGAATAGCATCAGGTCGTCGACAAAAAATAGATGAGATAAACATGGGCCATTCTTTGAAAATTTGAGAGCTTTCTAAGTATTGTTGTTCACCGCACAGTTGATTAACTGGGGAAGCCTCTCCATACAAATGATGAATATGTAGGGAGAGAGGGGACATCCTTGACGAACCCCTTGGTTGGAAGCTTTCCAAAAGGTCTCCATTCCAAACAACCTGCATAGAGGATGTTAGCAAAACTACCAAGAAATCCAGCATCAATGAGGGTCTCCATGATAAAACTCAAGCGGATTACGATTGCCACATCAGCACCAATATATGATTTGGCACCTCAATCTGGACATATGATAATTTTGCCAAAAAAATTGAAAATCTATGTATTTTTATGCCAAAATTGAAAGTTTGTGACAATTTCGCAAATTTGTGGAAAATTCATGATTTTTATGCAATTAACCCTATTAATAAATATAAATTATATTCACTTTTTTAAAAAAATAAATAAAACGCCTGAACCTTAGCTTGAGTAGCAAGAACACTGTTTTTAGGAGTGAGAGATATCAGATTTGAGTCTCCCTCCACACCAGGTGAAATTTCGCCTATATGACACGTGCTAAGGGAGTGGTCTATTCTCTATTGTATAATCTGTGACTCATTGGACCCTCTAATGTATAAAAAAAAAACTTATTCTTTATATTAAATAAATAAAATATTGAAGATCTAAATAAAAAGATTACATAACTACAACTCAAAACATTGAAAATCTATGTTTATAGCTTAAATTAATCATATTCTATAATTTCGGTTTATGCGATGCTTTTTAAATGTTAGTTTTATATTTAACAAGCTAGAGTTATATAGTCATTTTAGTTAAACACTTATGAAGTGCCAAAACTTCAAAATGGATGAAGAGTCAGTGTCGGACACTCTTCCGACACCAAGATGCATCTGACACGCTTTTAATATGTGTCCGACACATTTTTGATGTGTCTGAATATTTTTTTTTTGGATGTGACAAGATACTGATTGGACACTTTTTGGACATTCCAAGATCAAATTTAAAATTAAAAAAATTTAATAAGGGTCATCTTATAAATTTTCTTTTTTAATTTTATTTAACCTTGCTTTAAATACTTATTTTATCATCTATTAAAAAAAAAACTTATTTTATCACCGCACCATTATTAATTTCATTGAGCTAGAAAACAATAAAAAAAAAACTAAATCTAATTTAGGTGATGTCTATTTAAAGCAAAAAGAAAAAAATATTATCACATTTTAAATACTAATCATGTATTTTTTTTTTCATAAAAAATTAGTTTACTTTTATTGTAAATTAACATTAAATTATTATAAAGCTTCTCATTTATCTTAGTAGGTTCAAATATATATATTGAAATGAATATGTTCCTTCTTTTTCTTAAAATAAAAATATATTCCTCCTTTTAACAATTTTAAAATTATAATATATATGTACATATAATATGTGTTCTGCTCGTATCATGTCTTCAAAAATTTAAAATTGCAGTATGCCCATGTTAATATTATATTCTGTCCGTGTACATGCTTCATAATTAAACTCTCTAATTTATTATTAATTAAAATAGTAGTGCGGGTTTAAAATGATTGTTACATTTAAAATTTTTAATATCGTTGAATTTTCAAGCTTAAAAAAAATATCACAATACAAATTTAATTAATCATATAATGATTTTTTAAACTATAAATCTAACAAGACATAACCATATCCCAGCCATAAACAGAGTTAAAAATCATAGGACAAGTTTCACTTGTTCTTTGTTTAAGGTCATACCACATAAATTCCATTGTATCATTGATGAAGAATATTATTTTATCTTCATTGTCTGAATATGCCAATGGTTGTGCAGCTTGAGATAAATTATTTGTGTACAATTCCATCCAACAACTCTTCTTCCTAATATACATTGCAAGCTCCTACTTTGAATGATTCCATAGAGCAAGTCCATAATCTTCTCCAGACCAGAGGATTAAACCATTACAAGAGTTGCATATATCACCTTTTCAACTTGTATTACTTCTTTCTCATATTATTGAAGTCTAAAGCAAGTACTGGGAAATAAGATTCTGAGATTCATTTTGGATCTTCTATATCATAGTCTGTAATTATCAACTTGAGGTGGTTTCTAGTTTTCATGGATCTTTTGAGATGTTCATTGATGAAATATGGACTGTCGATGAGATCATGAAACCATCTTGAAACGCACAACCAAACAAGAATTTTTGTGATTAAATCATGCATATGTGTAGATATTGTTTTGCATATGCTGTGACTTTTTGTTGGTTTAAGGCTCTTTATAGCTCTCTTCCACGATTACAAATCAAATTTGGAACTAGAAAACTAATTCAATGGAAAATCTGTGTGTGTTAGTATGAAATTCTGCCAAGAATTTATAGCCGTCTGTCTATCTTTTGTAACGGGTTCGACGTTCATTCTCCACAAAACTGTTAAAAAAGGCTTAATAAAATAAAAAAATCAATTAACAAATGTTTAGTAACCAATAAAAGTACTGATTTGTTTTTTTATTTTAATTTTTATTTTTCATGGATGCAGTCTCAATTGAATCATTTATAAATTTAGGCACCCAATCAACTATTTTCTTCAAGCTCAGGAACCAAATTGACATTTTACTGAATTTAATTTTAATTGTTCAATGGCTTCTCTTTCCTTGTATTTCCCAAATCTGCTATAACTCTTCTATGTACTCTTTCCATGAATCTTCTATGTTCAATAGAGAAGATACCTATTTCCATGAATCTTCTCTAAAACCTCTTTCTCCTTCCATTGCTCATGGATTCAACGAACCCGAACCAGCACTCTATGCGGGTGCTGACCCGCCCAGCCCCATCTCCATCTCCAGCTCTTTTGTCCACTTCCTCCCCAGATACTCAATCATCTTCCCAATCACAGTCTCGCCCTCTAGATGGCGTAGTAGTTGTTGGCTTTATTTCCCATAGCCCCGACTATTCTTCCCACCTCATCAACCGGGTGTTGGACTCCAATACATTCGGGTCGGGTAATCTTGATAAACTACTCTTTATCGACAAAGAGGAAGTGAAAGATTGGTTTAAGTGGAGGAGTATTAGTTATTACCATGAGGAGGAAAAAGGGATTTTGTTCTTGCAGTTTTGTTCAATCCAATGCCCAGCTGTTCATGGGTCTTTTAATATGGGTACTGGGCTTGACTCGGATTTGGAAGAGCGAGAGTTTGAGGATCTTCAGGGGTTACTTTTCATGTTCTCTGTGAGTTTCTTTCTACCTCAACTTTTACTTTTTTTTTTTTAATTTGTGAGAATTGGGTTTCTTTTATTTTCTGTTTCATTGTATTGAAGTGTGATTACTTCTAAAAGTATGGCTTTGTTGTTTAAATTTTTTATTTGGTATGAATTTCAGGGCAATGACTTGAATTCTGTGGATTTAGTTTATAGGAGTTTGTTTAATTGTGTGATGACATTAGATTAGTTTACTTGTATCTATTTTATCTTATGGGTGAATTATTAGTTAAATTCACTAGTACGTTGCAAAAATCCTGGAAATTATGTATTTTTATAGTTGAAGCTTTTGTTTAAGCTTGTAAATCTGATAAATGACTCGCTTAGCGATGCAGGTGTGCCATGTAATTTTGTATATTCAGGAGGGGTCACGCTTTCACCCTCAGTTTTTGAAAAAGTTTAGGGTGTTACAAGCGTCCAGGAATGCATTGGCTCCGTACCTAAGATCCATAACTACCCTGCCGTTACCATCTAGGTCTCATTCTTCATCATCTTCCTCTAGGCCAATACCTTCTCCTAATTTATCTACAGGGAGAAGTGGCGGTGTCATGAATCGTAATGCTTCAGCTATCTCTCTTATGTCTGGTTTAGGTTCCTATACATCATTATTCCCTGGACATTGTACTCCAGTCTTACTCTTTGTCTTCATTGATGACTTTTTTGACATACCTATCCCTAGTTCTAACACCGAGGAATCAAAAGATAGCTCCTCACTTAATCAGTCATCTAGTGTGAACAGTTTATCTAAGACAAATGTACCTACTAAGGGTTCTGGTTCAGTTGTTGTACTAGCACGCCCGGTTAGTAAACCTGAAGGTGGTTTTAGGAAGAAACTGCAGTCATCTCTTGAAGCACAGATTCGTTTTCTCATTAAAAAATGTCGAACACTCTCAGGTTCTGAAAGTGGTCATACTGGTTCTAGGAGCGGGGGTGCTTTGAATTCTACACCTTTGTTTTCACTTGATGCTTCAAGGGCAGTTGTGCTACTTGACAGGTCGACAAATCAGAGAGGCGAATCTCTGGACTTCGTGCTTGAACTTGTGGAGGATGTATTGAATGGAAAAGCAACTTCTGATTGTCTTTTACTTGAAAGCCATGGTCAGGATGCAAACAAGGAGGATATTCTGTCTATAAAGGAGTTTATTTACAGACAGTCTGATATTCTGAGAAGTAGAGGCGGGTTGATCAGTAGCACTAACAGTGGTCCAGCTGCTGGCGTCGGTATGGTTGCTGCTGCTGCAGCAGCAGCTGCAGCCTCAGCTGCATCTGGAAAGACGTTTACTACTCCTGAACTTCCAAATTTGAAAACATGGTTGTCATCAAGCCAACTTATTCTAGATGGCATTCTCTCTGCAAAACACTGGTGTTTAGATGAAAATGAAGCTGTTAAAAGAAAATCTCGCCAGCGAAACTCTGCTCCAACTCAAGTTGAAGGTTTTGCTCCAAGAGGCTTGGATCCTTTAGATGTTGCAGCTTCTGTGTTGGAAAGTGGCAGAGGACTGAACAGAAAGTTTTCAACTTTTTGGTGTGAAAGGACCCTTCCAACTGCCAAAGATGTTTATTTGAAGGATTTGCCTGCTTGTTACCCCACTTCAGAGCACGAGTCTCATCTAGAAAAAGCTTTAAGCGCTTTCCACTCTATGGTTAGGGGACCTGCAGTTCCACTTTTTGCAAAAAAGCTGGAGGATGAATGCACATCCATCTGGAAATCTGGTAGACAATTATGTGATGCTGTAAGTTTGACTGGGAAACCATGTATGCACCAGAGACATGATGTTGAGAATGATGGGCCAGACTTGCATATGGATACCCCTGTGAAGCTACATTCAAGTGGATATTTTTTCCTTCATGCTTGTGCCTGTGGGCGCTCCCGACAACTACGACCAGACCCTTTTGACTTTAAAACAGCAAATGTTACTTCCAATTGCTTTCAGGACTGTGACAAAAAGCTTCCTGCTGTCCAATTACCTGAGCAAAGCCATGTGGGACCTATTCAGTCATCTTCATGGAGTTTGATTCGTGTTGGGGGTGCGAGGTATTATGAACCTTCTAAGGGCTTACGTCAGAGTGGATTTTCTACCTCACATAAGTTTCTCTTGAAATGGACAATAGTGTTGGAGAAACCAGTGGACCCGAATATACCAGCCAAAGCTGAACGAAAACATTCTTTAAGCAGACAAGGTACAGACACCCAGGTGGAAAGTGATGCAGAGTTGGACAGGAAGAAAACTGGTGCCACTCAGTTGTACTCGGGAGACACACAGTTGGGGGTTCAAAATCAAAGGAAACTTTCAGAAAGTAGCAAAAATGATCACAAAAAAATTAGTTTTGGCAGAGGGATGCCAAAGTTTACAATGAGAAAGCCTTTTTCTGAGGTCGTTGCTGGATCATCAACTAATGATTCAGGATTTCCTCCACTCCAGCAGAAAAAACAGCCTTCTTCAAGTTTGGAGAGAGGATTCAAACAAAATAAGACAAGAGACAGGATTGCAGAACAGGTTCATGCAGCTGTAGATCAAGGATCTCTAAAAGCTGAAGAAATCACATCTGGTCAAGAAATCGTAAATGGGATATCTAGCAGAGTTGACATGCAAAGTGACCCGCATGTGAAAATTGGGAATAATGTGGTGCCTGTGAGCATTAATGGGGGTGAAATGGTTAAAGTGATTCCTACTTTGAAAAATGTAATAGTTTATGTTGGTTTTGAGCATGAATGCCCTCATGGACACCGTTTCTTATTAAGTCGGGATCACCTTGATGAACTAGGACCTCTATATTCTTTTTCTGAAGATTCTCAGGGCCCTACTGTGGAAATTGCTGGAAATAATGTGGCAAATACTTCAAACTTGGGTGAGCCTGGTTACGGCAAAATTAATCGAAGCTCGAAAGCCACAAATGTTGGTGCTGCAAAAAAGGTCCGGAATGTGGACAAGTCAACAGAGATAGGGCTGAATGGTGGTCTTCATATTGATGGATTGGTACAGTTCTCTAGGACAGCAAAGGAACAAAATCAAACATCAACCAGTGAGCCAACACATCTAGATTTTGTGCAAAGTCTTGGAGCAGACTTTCACTCTATTTGCCTTGATGATGGTGGAAGTGCTTTCTCAATTTTGAATAGAAATTTGCCAATATATATGAACTGTCCATACTGTAGGCATTCCAAGAGTAATAAGAATCCACCAAAGGTTAAGTTTGCTGGCACAATATCGCAGTTACAGAGGATCTTTTTGGTATGTAATACTGCTTATATCATTCTTATATTTTTTATTTAATTTTCTTAAACTTGCAGTATCATGCTATCAATTTAGTATCTTCTAGTCTCCATGTCAATTTAGTGCATCAGCCGTTGAGGTTAACTTCATCTCCATGTCTTTCAAGTGAGTTGAACAATTTTGTTCATACAGCTGGTATATACATGCTTTCTAATGCTGTTAGATCTCACATTGAAGTAGGAGTGGTTGATAATTAGCATTGTATTTGCCAATTTGATGTGGTGTAACTGACCCACATTTAACTTCATCTTGGAATTTGCTCTTCGTCCCCCCATCACTCATCTGTGGGTTAAACTAGAAGACTGTTTTTTATTGCATGGTGAATAATTTTAGTTTGCCTTGAATTATCAACTGCCTAATATATGGAATCTAATTGTAGGTCACACCACCATTTTCAGCTGTATTAGCGACATGCCCGGTTGTGCAATTTGAGGTATTTCTTACTTTCTTTCAAGAGTGCAAGCATGAAATTTATGTTTATCTATACGTTGAGTGCACATATAGAGTTCATATGAAACACGTCCTTGAACTTCATGTTCATGTTCGTTGTCAATGAAGAGTTCTTCGATTAGTATTTAAGATTTCAGGCTTGTAGTAGTTGTATTGCTTGGCAATCTTGTTTTCCCTGATTTTTATTTTTGGTATTGATACTTTTTGCCCATCTGTTAGTGTTGGCTAGT
>CAOJBK011595862.1:0-11054 GCA_948294925.1 Codiaeum variegatum
TAGGTAACTTGATTGATGGAGTTAAAACCGTTATTTATAGTTGAAACAAGATCTTTAACTATAAAAAGATGTATGTCTCACAATTTTAAAAGCTTAATAATAAGTTTTGCAATTGATTTGACAAAGTAGAATTTTGAAAAAAATACAAACAGTTTGTAAAGTTCACAAAAAATAAAGTAAAGAAAACAATTCTCACTTTATTTCATAAAAATTTATAATTAGACCATGTGTGCTTTACTGTCCTGTTTATAGGATTGAGTGATTTGAATACAGAAATGTACTAACCAAGGCATGGTGATGTGATCCCTACTTATAGATTGAGGTAGAACCCAAATCAATATGTTTAGAACTTGCTGAGGATTGTTCAAGTGGTAGGTAACTTGATTGATGGAGTTAAAACCATTATTTATAGTTGAAACAAGATCCTAGGTAACTTGATTGATGGAGTTAAAACCGTTATTTATAGTTGAAACAAGATCTTTAACTATAAAAAGATGTATGTCTCACAATTTTCAAAGCTTAATAATAAGTTTTGCAATTGATTTGACAAAGTAGAATTTTGAAAACAATACAAACAGTTTGTAAAGTTAAAAAAAAACAAAGCAAAGAAAATAATTCTCACTTTATTTCATAAAAATTTATAATTAGACAATAATTAAAGAGCTAGGATTGAATTGGGGTATTTATAAAAATAAATCTCTCTCCAATTATGATAAGTAATAGAAAAGGAATTCTACTCTAGAATAGGAATTAAAACCTTAGCTTGGAAAACAAGAAACATAATTATTTCTATTCTAAAATAAATTAACTAAATAAAAAAAAATCTTGGAAAAGTCAAATCCTCCACCAACTTGGAAAAATATTTTCTTTTTCAATTTAGAAAAATACTACTTTTCCAATTAGGAGAAGTATATGCAGTCTTCCTTGTTTTGGAAGGAGATTGACTCTTTGACCTTTGACTTATTGACTACTGACTTTGACTTTTAAAAAATTCTAGAATTTCTTGAGAACACTCTTGAATCTTTCTTTATTGCTTCAAACTTTGAATTTCATAATTCAAAGCATAATAAATCAACAAAATAAATTGAACACATCTATAATTTGGAAGTTTTGAATAGATTCATTAAAGCCTTGAAACTTCCTTAAATACAATTAGAACCAAACTTGAAACTCACAATCCAAATATCTCCAAAGTACTTGAATGAGTTTTCAACCTACTATGTATTCATTTCTTTTAATTCCAAATAGACTAAATATGAATATTGTTTGTGTTGATTCCTTTTGTAAGCTATTTTGATAATAAAAAAAAAGGACAACTTTGAAGAACCTTCTTTAAATCTACATTTTACATACACTTAGCATCCTTGTGCAAGGCTCTTTGGTTCTCATCACATGGGGTCATGCCTAATAAAATATACCAGTGCACATTTCTATATGAAATTAAAAATAAGGCATGAGCTTAAAACATTGCATACGAACTCGTACGTGTTCATTGTGCCCCGTACGCCCCTTCTTTTATTATGCGCCTATAGGGGTTTTCAAATTGAAAACTCTACTTTTAACCTAAATCCCATATTCTATTTCATAATCACACGATTCTTCTCACTACTAACACCTAAAAATCATTCAAATCCCTTCGCTTTCTTCCTATTTTTTATTTGTTGGTGATTTGGATTAAAATTATCTTGCATTTGCTTCATATCAAAAGAAAATCAAGTAAGTTCATTATTTTCAAATTTCAATTCCTTTTGATTAGAAGCATGAATTAGGGATTAAGATTGCAATGTTTGATGATTGATTGAGCATAATGGTTTGTATAAATTTCTTTTATACCCATTTTTTAACATATAGAATTAGGATTATGCTTTGATTTAATACTATTAAGCATATATTGTGGATTGTTTGTGAGTGTTGGGTTTCTAACTAGAATTAGATAATTGTTGATTTTCTGAGTTCATTGAGTTGTTTGTATGAAATGGAGGTTGCAATACCATGGGATTGTTGCTTAATCTTTGTCTATATATAATGCCCGCCATGAGTTCGATAAAATGCCACAATGAGATTTTGAGCAAATTTTAGATACTTTGATCATTCAATTTTCTTTTAAATGATATATTAAGGATGTTTTAATCAAGAATTGGCATTAACATATGGTTTTTGGTTAATTTTGAACTTGTCATGGTTGGATAGGCTAAAGATTTAGGCACTAACTTGTGAATTGCATTTGGAATGGTTGGTTTTTGCTTTGTGTGGTTGTTTTACAAATGGCCAAATATAGGAAAGGAGAGAGAGTAGCTAAATCCAAGGGGAAGAAGAGATTGCATACATCTAGTACAACGGAGGCACCAGTTCCATCGATGCCACCACAGCCAATCAATAACTCATTCATAGCTGACTATAGAAATTTAAGGTTTAATTATTAAGAAGGCTAGAAGAGGTTTCTTGCACTTGCTAACAAATTATTTCTACCACATTGGATTATTGATTGGCCTAGTTTAGAGCAAACTCTAATGTATGGTGAATTAAGGCAGTATACTGAACTCTCGGGCTAGAAAATTTTCTTTAATATCAACGAGACTGCATATCGCGAGCTTACTTTGGAGTTTTATTGCACATTGCGGTATGATGGTAAGCAGTTTAACTCAAATAGAGATGTTCGATTTAAGCTTTATGGTAAGGATTATAAAGTGTCGATAGCAGAACTTGGTCAGATGATGAGATTATACACTCAAAAAGAGATTAATTCTCCCATTTATAGAGAAGTTGTCACTGAATGGGTAAGGTACGAGCAAAAAGATATATGGTGGAACATAACATGATCAATGCCGTATTTCATGCGAGTCGTGAGAAGGCTATGGCTTATAAGGACTTTTATATGCTAGTTTTGCACAACTTATTGCCTTACACCATCACTACTAGACTAAAGAGTATAGGGCACATGCAAACCGATGATTGGATGATCCTTGGTAATTTGAGAGAGGGGTTAAGGTTGAATGTGGCTTTCTTCTTACTTAAGTTCTTTTCAATCAACCTAAAAAGAAAGATGGTTCACTTGCAGATGCGCTATGTGACGCAATTAGTGCTTAATTTATGTTGTGGTATAGAGCATCTGGAGTGTCTTACTGTTGATGGTACACCATTTTTTTATTAATTTGGAGAAATTACTATAGTTTGATAGGGATTATACAAAGTCGGATCAGCCTCCACCATCCGAGTCACAGCCTACACTCGGTGAGCCTATTCGTGCACTTCCCCCTATTCTTGCTTCTACTTTTATTCCATCTACTATTACTCCTATCCTTTTTACTTCTGCTAGTCTGAGTACTTTTGTTGGACCGAGTATGTCATCGTATAAGGCTGGACCTAGTGCACCATCACCTCCTAATCCACCTTCATTTGTACAAGGATAGAAATTTGATTACTTTGATTAAAGGTGTCTGCCTGGTGGTATGTTTAGTGATCAAGGGCAGAATGATCAGAAGCAGACGCTTCTTGAGCCTCAAGTTTGTAGGAATGAAAGACTTGGGTATAAAAGGCATTAAGATAATCAGTTGATAGTTCACCTTTTATGCCATAATGAAGACTACATGGAATGGCTCATCAACAAAAGTATGAAGTTTCTAGCACAACATAACTATACCCTGAGTTGACCACCTCCTAAATTGATAAGGCAGTATAAATATTACTCGGATACTGAGTCCGGGGAGGCTGACCAATCTACCAATAGTTTATCAAATGATGACACCGACGATGATAATAGTGTGAAGGAGATTTCATTGGATGAGGAATGATATAGCTTGGATCTTTTGGAACAATGGTTTTATTTGTTTTCTTTTCTTTTTTTCTACTATTTTTCCTTTATTTTTTGTGTTTTTGGCACTAATAACTAATGTTTATTTTTTTCTGTTTTTATTTTCTTGGCTCTTTGGATGATTTTTTATGTTTGGGATATACATATTTATTTTTGCTTTGAAGTTTTTTTTTTCTTGCTGATTTACTTTATAGAGAAAGAAGCAAGGAGTTTATTTGCTTTTTCCTTATGCAATTCGACGGTATATTTATGGGCAAGTTTTTCTTTTCCCTTTCTCTTTTGTTTTTATTTTCTGTTTTCACACATTGAGGACCATGTGTATGTTAAGTGTTGGGGAGGGAGGAGATTTGAAAAACTTGATTACTTGACTTATGCTTTAATTGCTTTAATTTTTGGTTTGAAATATAGCAAAATAAGTTTTGGCTTTGAGATGATGACTTAATAATCTTAATTAAGCTGTGATTTTCTGAGTTGAAATTTTTCAAAATTTTTGGTTAATCTTTTTAGTCAATGTTTTAATTTTTCTTTCTTAATTTCTGAATTTTAGGCTTAGATTTTAAAAGTAAAGAGTTTTATTGATATTATAGTATCATTAAGGTTTTAAATTTTTGTTAAAAGCTTGACCATATGGATTAGATAGTTGCAAAGCTAAGATTTTTGGTGAATATCTTTAACAGTGTTTAGGAATTTAATGATGTCTTTTTTATTACACATGCATTGATTGTGAATAATCTAAAAATTACACTAAATAAATAAAAACAAGGGGCTTTGAAACTAATTCCATATTCTGCTAATTCCTATTTTATGCAAAGTAAAACTAATTTAAAGGAACTATGAATAATGCTAGTAGCTGGCTGATGTAAGTGATAAGCTGAGTAACCGAGGGTTGGCACTACAAAGTGTTTACTGTCGCATCAAAAGGCTAATGACGAAATCAGTTAAGTCGGGCTCATTGATGTAAAAAAAGAAAAAGAAAAGGAAAGAAAATAGTACATGTGCTTAAACATTGCATGATATGTTTGTTATTTTCAAAGAGATTGAGTTTGTTTCTGAGCACGAATATCTTTATTAACCTGGATTTTTAGATTTGTTGCAAGAAAAGAGATTTTGCTCGTTCATTTAACCTTAATTTCTAATGATTAATGATGTTATAAAATAATAAAATTATTGAAATTGAGTTCTATGTTTAAAATTTTGTTAGCTAAGTATTAAACTTTGACATTGACTAGATTGAATAATTTAATGAGAAAGGTTGAAACTTGGTCTTTCAATGTTTGATTTTAGAGAGATAAGTTTTTCAAATCATTGCCATTGATTTATTTTTTTGCATAAGGACAAGAAAAAACTTAAGTTTGGAGGAGTTGTTTGGTGTGAAATTTTATATATTTTTCCTTTACATTTAAGTTTATTTATGCCCAAAAATTGTGTTTGTTAAGTGGTTTTTAGAAAAAGACAAGAAACTGTGCAAAAACAGAGTTATTTGATGGAAAGATTGAGTTCCTAAGCAAATGGAATAACTTGGAGCAATTTTTGGAGGACTTTTGAAAGCTTTAAGAAGGCACTGACAGTGCCTAGAACCTCTAGGTCGTGCGGTGAGCCGTGCAAGTTACTGTAAAGAAGAGCTTAAAGAATTCATGCCAGGCACGAGCCATGCAGATCCACTTTGGACCCATGCACTGCCCTATGCCAATTACTGTACAAATTGAAAGTTAGGATCGCAGAACATAGAAAGATGCATGTCGCAAATGGCTTACCGCACGGGCCTATGCTTACATTAGAAAAGACCATGCCAATTTCTGAGTCAGTATAGGAAGAGGAATTATATGATTTGGACATCCTAAACCTAGTTTTTCACTATATAAAGAGTGTTATTGATGCTTATAAGTGAGGAGATCATCCAAACTATTCTAAACAAGTTTTTCTTGAGAGAGAAATAGTTTATAATTGTTCTAGGTTAGCTTCTGAGTGTTTGTTTTCATTAGTTTTTCATAAGTTTTTGCTATTCTTCATTAATTTAGTTTTTGTTAAAGATTGAAGTTGAAATTTCGCCAAGGATATTGGGATTTTCTACACTTTAATTGAGATTTATTTTCTTAACTTAATTACTTTAATTCCTTTGAGTTATCTTTGCATTAAGGAGATTAAGCATGATTTCTCTCAGAATTATTACTGATATGCTGGTAATCAAATCAATCATGAATTAAATTTATTATTGTCTAGAGATTGAAGCATGAAGTAGTTTTGATATGATTAATTATTGTTAATTTATTAATTGGGTTAAACTTTTGCATGATTAAATTGAATTAATTCTAATAATTGATTGTCTAATCACCAATTAGTTAAATTAGGGTTTGGACGATGGAACAAAAGTGGAAGTCTAAATTTGAAACTATTTAATTGAGATTCTAAAATAAATTAGAAATTTAAGTTTTAGTCTTAACTCCTTTAATTGATAAATGTTTTCCTTAGATTACTTCTATGAATGCGATAGCTAGTAGAATAAGCTCTAATTTAATTATTACATTAAGAATTGGAGAGTTAAACCTAATTAATTGAATTAACAGTACCAAATCATAAAGGATAGACTATGGATTGTCAATATCTCTAGACTTATTCATACCATTGCATATTCATCAATTTCATTATTTGCTTGTTTAAATTACTTTCTTTTCAAAATAAAACTTCAAATTCCATTTTACTTTTACTTGTACTTTTTAAGAAACATAATAATAAACCTGAACAAATCCTTAGATACTTGGGAGATGTGACATTGGTTCTCATCACTTGCTACAATAGCCTGTATACTTATGGTCACTATTGGTTAGTATATTTTGAGGTAAACACCGGGTCAGTTTTACAGGACAATTCAGAAAAAATTTTACATACCAAACCTCTATCGAATTATTTGAACAGACTCAATTTTTACACCAAAACTTTACCTAATTTTCCCCAAAACACCAAAATTCAGACCAAAACACTGAATTGTCTGCATTCCGATCAGTCACGCAGTTCATAATCAACAAGTCATCCTCCAGTCAATGCATAGACAGACTTCTCCAAATGCAATGGAGACTTTATCTACTTCATTAAACCATCCAATCCTCTAGTTCCAAAGCTCCGAAAGCCAAAGGTAGTATATCTAAAAATGGTATAGTATTCTAGTTTTGAATAAAAAGCCCTTAAATCTGACTTAGGCAATATTCAATTAGTCAAAATTCATTTTCTTTAATCAAATTCTGAAATGATTAACAACCTCTTGATTAATTCTTTTACAAATATAAAATGAATTAGCTTCAAACATACAACTAACCAACCCACTATTTTTCATAACAACCATACCCTTCGTAAGAAGGGAGAACAGCGTGAGGTTTGATTTCTATTCAAAGGAATACGCCGACAAGCTATTCTAAGGCCGCAACTCCAAAAGGTTTCCTTTTCCTTCTTTTTTGATTTTTATTTTATTTTCATTTCAGTTTATCTTGTATTATTTGTTGTAATTATATTATTACTTTCTTTTCTAGTGTTCTATAATTTTTGGGGAATGTATGCCTTTTCTAGATCTTTTTATACTAGAGAAAGGACCCCCTATGATGTTATTATTTTTTATGTATTTGTTTGCTTCATTGCCTTGCCTTTAATTTGCCTATTAAGGATATGTACCATCCCTAGAACCCTTCGAGGCTAGGGGAAGGACCCCTAATTATTTTCTATCATTTTATCACTTTTCACTTATAATTGTTATTTATGGTGCAATATCTGTTCATGCATCATTCTAGCAAGCTATAACTATTCACGGAACCAAATCCATACAATTAGTTTTAAGACAAAATTGTTTAGAAAATGGAACTTTTTCTAAAATGAAAATGTTTTTATCAATCACGAGTCCCCAGATCCACCCTTAGTTCAAGACGTGCCTTTCCCAATAAAATTGGGCAAAACATTAGTTTTCATAAAAATGGAGTTAAAATGGTTTCTTAATCACCATGAAATTGAACATTTTTCTAAAAATTAAGTTACAACTTACACATGCACCTAACAGACTCATAAAGAGTTCACCTTAAGTGAAAACTACTAAAATCATGATGCCATGTGCAATCTGACCCCACGCAATCGATTTCCTCAAGCTAGAATCTCGAATGTGCGCTGGCAGCCACCCAGGTTCAGGCAAGGCCTCACACCAAGTTCTGAGTTTCTGCTTGACAGGCTTGCAATCTGGGTAAGTTGGAATCTTGTAGATGACAATGCCTAGATCAAGTCCGGTCATGTCACTAGGCTCCCAGGTGAAGTAGTCTTCAAATCTTTGCTTGATGGATTCAGTATCATATTTGTTTGAGCTTGCAGATGCAATGAATGTATTTATTAGAATGTCATGCATGCCAGCATTTATAGGTTCATTAATTTTGTTGTTCTCTTTTTCTGATTAATTAAAGTCAAATTTGTTGGTTGGAACATCAAAAGAAAATAATTAGATAGAATAGTAACGACAAAATTTGGTCATTTATTGATTGAAATGGGAGAAAGGTCCACAATTACATCACATTCAAAGTTAAAATTAGATGGACCAATTACATCATCAGATTTAGAATCAGAAGACTCAGACTCATACTTAGGTTCGGACTCAAATTCAGACTTGGGTTTAGACTCAGTCACATTTGATTAAGAGAGGCTGACTTCAAAAGACCAATTGTTAAGATTCTTTTGTACCAGTTTGATCAAGGTGGACAAGTCAGTGTTTTCCTCCTTGACAGAAAGGACAACTACTTCACCAAAGAGGCTAGCTTCCATATTCTCCTTATAATCTTAATCTAGAAAGTATATCAATTGACAGTCTTCATGCAGTAGCTTCACACCAGAGAAGACTTCAAAACCTAGAATCTTGACACCAGTCACAGGGCAGACCCAAGGGTTAGGAAAAGGAACTGCCTCTCCCTTTTTCACTAAATATCCGTTCAAAGTCTTGAAATAAGGCCTCATGGGATAGTCACATTCTCCCCCATTTTTAAGTCTGGCAGACTTTTCCCTTACTTTAGCCTTTTCCTCAATAATCTCACCATCAGTCAACTGGTAGCCTAGACCAAAAGGTGGAGTGGAAAATATAAATTCATTAAAAGATTTCACCCTTTTTTTATTCTTTCCAAGGCCCATACTAGGAAAATAAGTCATATGCTTCATGATGTTACCAATCATAGGATTGTAGTAAGGGATGAAATCTATAGAGATTGCTTCTTTTAGGTTCTCAGCAACCTCAACAAACTGGACAAATGAGAAACCATATAAAGGAAATGCTGGCAGCTCAAGCTGAATTTCTATAATAGGAATTGTGTCATGTACTTCAGATTTTCTAGACATGTCTGCTTTGATTGTGACCACCCAATTTTTAAGTGGAAACTTAACCTTTTGGTGCAAAGTATAGGGTACTTCCTTAGCTTGGTGGATCCATGGTCTTCCAAGGAGCAGGTTGAAGCAAGAGGGCACATCGATAATTTGAAAGGGCACTTAGAAGTTAGTTAGACCCATAGTGACTGTCAGAGTTACCACCCCCCAAAAATTCTCTCTTGGAGTTATCATACACCCGCACTATTTAACCAGAGGGAGTGAAATCAATAGCTTCCAAACCTAAGCAACTTGCTACCTTAAGTGGGCAAACTTTGAGAGTAGACCCATTATCAATAAGAGCCATAGGAATAGTCTTCTCCGTTGTGATGACCGTGATGTAAAGTGCATCATTGTGTGATCCCCCAGGCGGGATTTCATCATCAATAAAATAAATAGATGTCCCTTTTGTAGAACTTGTGACAGAGGCAACTAGAGCGTCTGGAGAAATGTCAATTGGAGCTTAGCATTTATTCAACACCTTACAAAGAGCTTAGTGATAAGGATATGAGGACATAATTAAGCTCCAAATTGAAATGTTTGCTTTGTCTTTCTTTAGCTATTTCAACAAGGGGTCATCTTCAGGTTCAGGAGTTCCTTAGGATTGAACCACTGGTTTGCTAACTAGTTGCAAAGGATCAGGGGCTTTTATAACCCTTCAACTTCTAGTGATTGCATCAATTTCCACTCTCATGTTCCTTAGGTGTATAGCACAACAAAAATCATTTTGGATAGACTTTCCTAAAGTAGGTAGGTCATCCAAAGCAGAGCAATTAGGGGAGATAGACTTTCCTAAGGAAGGTAAGTCATCTCCAGAGTATTGATAATTACTCAGCAACATATAGACTTTCCTAAGGAAGGTAAGTCATCTCCAGAGTATTGATAATTACTCAGCAACATATATCAGATGAGTATAATCCCCTTCATCAAATTCCACTAAGATGGCATTAATATTATGATCAGGAAGAGGATTTGAGCCAATGTTTAGCAAAGGAGCAGGTGGGAGAAGTTCCTTGTCATCAATTAGATCTTGAATTTTATGCCTAAGGGCCTTACAATTGTTTATCTTATGGCCAGGCCCCTTATGGTAGTCACACCTTTCATTCATATTAAAGTTCTTAGGTAATGGATTAGGAATGGGTCTTGGTTTCAAAGGCTTAATTGCCCCTCCATCCAAACATTCTTTATAAACGGAACTTAGCGGAACTCTACCTGAATTAGTGAACCCCCTTTGATTAGTGCTGAAATTATATATATTTTGATAGAGATATTGCTTGATTTCGTATGAAATTAGTAATTAATTTATTTATTTAGCACTTATTTTGTTGACTTTCACTTTTCAGGTCATAATTGGATAAAATTGCATTAAGAAGTGAAATTGGACAAATCGCGAAATATTGGACTGAATCAGGCAAAATACAGGAATTTATTTTGAATTTAAAAAAAAAAAAAAGGAAATTTCTGGGAAATTTCCCAGCAATTGCCAACACATTTAAAACAGTTTAAAACACAACCAGTTGAGGAAACAGTGACAGAAGGAGACAAAGCCCGGCCAGCCGCCGACCATTACCGTACCTCCGCTTCCGACGAGCCCAGCCGCCGCACCAGAACCTCCGTCCGACCAAACCCGTTTCTGTCCGTTTCCAGTCACAAACCGAACACAGCAACGCCAGCCGCCAGCCACCGTACAGCCTCCTCCAGCCGCCGCACCAGTACCTTCAGCCGCTGCTGTTCTCTCCCTTAACCTCCGTTCAGCCCCAGTGGTGCGGGTCAGATTGTAATAACCCTAGCCCTTTGGACTTAGTATAGAGTGAGCAAGGGGTCGAACACGGGGAATATGACGAATCAAGTATTAACCGAATAAATAGTT
>CAOJBK011596583.1:0-12429 GCA_948294925.1 Codiaeum variegatum
AAAAATCCCACTTAATGATTGATTGTTATATTCGTTGATGTGTTGATTGACAATGCAATTTGAGTAATACAAGTCGAAGTCTAGGTAGATTACTTTAAAAATCTATTTTAGTTTCTTAATTAATTTGCTAATTTCTCTGCATTTTATTGCGTGTTTGTTATTTTAATTTCTTAGTTCATAAAATTTCAAATTATTGTTGGCTAGACAATATAATAGGAGATTAAGTTGGTGATTGGTTGAGAAAATTGCAAGAAATTCCCTTAGGAGAATGATACCAGGACTTACCGGTTTTTATTACTTGATACGATCTCGTACACTTGCGGGTGTGAAAATTGAGAATTAAAATATATAAACAAAAATTAAAAAAAAAAGCTCTGAAAAAACACATCATCACGTACGACTTATGGGACTAAGTATGGATTGTGGATTACATACTTGGTGTGATGAAAAGAGTTTTCCTTATCCCATTACCAATTAGAACATAAACTTAGTAAGTCACACACCATAAAGTTGTTCACATGGCTTGGAATTAAATCATATTGATAATTGATTAAAGAGTTTAATTGATTATTAATGATGATTGAATTAGACTTAAAATTAAATTTATAAAGATGCTAGCATGTATTAATGTTTAATTTGTGAAGGGATTAATTCAATTATGTCATAGTTAGTATGAGATGTAAATGGGTATGACTAAATTGATATGGACCAAGATTGATAACAATTAATCTACATGAGATGTGATTAATGGTTGGCCAATGTGATTATACTAATTACTTGTACTAACCAAGTTGATTAATTGACTAGTCAAATAGTCAATTAAATACTAACACAAGTAACCCTTATTTCCACTAACTCTTCCTTAATTTAAGGAAGATTAGTTAGAAGAGGTAAGGGTATAAATAGTTGGTCTCATAATCTTTTGGCCTAAGAGACAAAATTTTGATCACTATTCATCTTTTTCTTTATCAAGCTGAAGAGAGAAGCTCTCTAAGAGTTAGAGAGAGAAAGTTGAAAACACCGCACCACAAGATAGATTTGAGTTTATTCTTGAAAACTATTCTTCAAATACAAACTCTTCTTATAACCCTTTATGAAAGGAGAGTGCAGAGTGATCAAAAGATCCAAAGAAAGTCCCCATTCTCAAGGTCTCAAGTAAAGGAGCAAGAACCATATTTGAGCAACTATGAGAGAAAGGTTCAAGCTTCTTGAAAGAGGCAAGGATATACAAGCCTTCAGGAGAGCTTCGATGTGTATTGAGCTAGAGGCTTCACACTTAAGGAGTTAAACGAATGAGGGAGTTAAGGTATTTGACACTTCAACACTCTTATAAGTTTTAATTGTGTTTTGCACAACAATTGGCTAAAGAATCCTTGATTAATATTATGAGTCCAAACCTAGGTTTGGATGTTCATTAAAGATTTTAATGAATAACTAAATAAACCACGCTAAAAGAGTTTTGGCATGGTAACTTATTTTACAAAAGTTTTGAAAACCAAAAATTGAGTCGTATCATTTTTCGCTTTTGCTTCCGCTGCTCGGTTTGTAATATTTTCTTCATGCACTTCCTTAGGTGATTTCCCCATGCCAATTTACTCAGGCCTTCACTTAATTGTCCATTCAATTTTTAATTTTCATTTGAGTGATTCCCAAGGAAAATTCTACTCCAAAGTCTATTCGCAAAAGAAAAAAGGTAAACTCTAATTTTTATAGCATTTAGAACTTTGGATTTTTTTTATTTTTCTCCTAAGGAATTATATACTTTCTTTAGGATTAGATTTTAAATCTATTGCAAAACTTGAGACTTTGGTTCCTTTGATGCCCAATTTGAATTTTAGCAACTATTATGCCAACATTGGTTTGAATAATTCATTTTTCTCAGGAAGATTTGATTGTTACTATGAGCACTGTGTTGCTCTTTGATTTAATGTTCTCAGACAAAATTGAACTCATACTTATCAGTTTTGATATTTTCTTTAAAGAAATAATTAGAACAAACTTAAATATATAGATTTTCTCAGGCAAAAACTCTTATAATTGAACTTTTTCCCTGAAGAAATTTTGAAAATCATCACTAGGCATCGCTCTTTCCTCAGGATAAATGATATTTTTTAAAAGCTTTTCCTGAAGAAATGACTATAATTATCTGAATTGATCTCTTTTCCATCACATCCTCAGGTAATTTTTGCTATTTAGCTAAAAAACGCAATAACACTTTGTTAGCATATCACATTTCTTGCAATTTCTTAGCATGTGGTCAGTATAACCACAAACACCCTTAACAAACCTTTTGTAATCATTCCTTGTGCTATTTTTTATGTCCTAAATGAACTATCCTCTGGAAAATTTAGCAATTTTTCCAAATTTCAATTTTGTTCCAGCTCACTTTAAACTTGTCATGATGAAATTTGCTATGAAAGCTCGGTCACTTACTTGCTCAATTCCTTTTCATTTAAAATAATTATTATGAACCAGAGTTTCATGATTTTAATCATAAACTCTAACCTATTGTTATCTCTTAATTTTTCAATAGATATGGACCTCCAAGAGCTTAGTAGCTCCAAAGTTAATGAACAAGCTAAAACGGTAAGTATCTAGCTTTAATTTCTCTGTTTTAATCATGTCCCTTAATTCTAATTCAACAATTTAAACATATTACAGCTCTATTTCTTCCCGAGAGCTCCATCCATCCTAAATATGCTCTTAATGAATTTGAGGTAAAAACTTATTTATTGAATAGAAAATGATTTTGTCTTGTTGCTTACATACTTAAACTTTTTTTTTTAACTAAATGTCAACCTTGAAATAATAAAGGAGATCAAGATAGTCCCCTGCCCAAATTTTCTAGTTATCAAGTAAGAATTTTCATAAAAGTTCCTTTTCAATTTTCTCATGTTAGCATTCTCTTGACTTAGAATTTCCTTAAAACATTGGCTTTTTATACTAGGGTATACTAGGGTAAGGGCAACCATGTTACTACACTAACCCCTCGGCCATCCCTTCCATTCCCAAAGGAAGATCTAACACTACCATATCTCTAGAAACCAGAGGATATGATTTTTATGAATGAATACATGAATCCTCTTTATTCACTTAAGTCTTAGGTGAAGCTAATTACTAAGTGGAGTACGTGGATTGACCGATTAAGGAAAACTTTTAGCTATAAGTTGGACCAATTAGGTATTTCTCAACTCATTAAGCTCTCTCAAAAGCCTGTTTCTTACTTTTTTTTAGTCTTTTGACTGTAGCAATAGGGTTTTGGTCTCCGAGTGGCAATACTTTTATCTTTCCATGTAGTCATATGGCTATTACCTTTCTTGACATATTTTTTATCACTGGTCTACCAATTTTAGGGAATGATGTTATTTTCATGATAAATGAGTCCCAATACTATGAAATTCAATTTTCTTCTAGGACCTTTGATTCTTACACCAATGTGGCTAGGCACTTTCTAGATTATGAAGGCTCTTCCAATTTTAAGGAGAATGTTGCATTTTTATGGATGTTACTTTGTAGACACATTTTTATCTTGCCTGTGGTAGACCCACTGTGGAGTATATTCCTTTGGATCAGGCTTTAGCATATAGGGATCATTGTGCATTAGACAATGCCTTTCTAAGGAGGTTGTATGCCCAATTGAGAAAATGTGAGTTTGGAGCTGTTTCATTATTTGAATGGTAGTCTTTCATTCCTCTAATGTTGGCTCTCACGGAGTTGAATGATAGTTCTCCTGAGCCCATCCTTTCTTTAGTTCTTATATTGGCAACCACTTGATCAGTTGCACTTGTGAGTGGTCTCATTATGTGCTTCTGTCTTTCTTTACCAAGTTACTTAAAAGAGATGAAAATCATGTGTGCCTTTTTCAGAAATTGCATTAATAGACTTAAATGGCTTAGGCATTTTACCCCATTTGCTGATTTGATTCATAAATAGATTTTCTATCAAGTCACCTCTCCTAAACCACACATTGTAGGTGCAAAGTATACTTTTTATCATGGTAGTGGCTTACCTTATACCTTCCTAGCCTTTGAGTTATACCTGCCTTTTCTATGTGGACACTAATTTGGGTTTCAATAGACAATTCCTCTTACTACTTTAGATTCGTCTATCATCCCTTTATTTGGATTAGATCCTATCACTTACACTAAGGAGGACATAATATGTGCTTAAGGTAAGTTAAAACAACTCTCGTATCATGTGACTACTATGGCTTCTAAGGATGTTATAAATTTTGCTCAGAGGTGGTGTGGCTAATATAACAACTTTATTCAAGTAGTTCTATGGCCTACAGGTAAAAAATCAAAACACTTTGTTTCATTTGCTTTTTGCATTATATGTGGAAGTCAAAATTGGCACTAACTCCATTCATCACATTTATGTATTTAGACATAGATACGAGTGGTGATGCTGTTACAGCCTCAAAACTAGTTGAAGAAAAAGCTACCTCAAGGAAAAAGAAAGCACCAGTAGTAAAGGGAAGAAAGTCATAGGGATTCCTTAGAAGAGAAAGGCAGCTCTAAAAGCTCTAAAATCCCTACAACTTAGTGGATCATCCTTTAGATTGAATGCCATGCAAGCACCTTGCAAGAAAGCAAAGAAACACTAGAGATTGAGGACATTAAGGATACTAAAGGGAGGAAGCAGAGTAAATCCTTGGCTCAAGTAACTATTTTTCTTTATTTTTCTCATTCCCGTAGCATTATTTCTGAAAATTACCTTCTTTTAATCTTTATTTTTGTGGGGAAAAGTTAATGCTAGAGAAGGAGAGATTCCTACCCTTCCTCAAGACTCTCCATCCCCAATAGCTTCTTTTTCTTCTACAAAGGTGGATACCTCTTTCTGCCAGTAACAAATTCTACATTATAAAAAAAAAACCAAAGACCTAGCCCTCCTCCTCCAACTGCTACATCTCCTATTGTTACTCACTCTTTTTCCTATTGCATCTGAGGTTTGCCTTTGTTTTTGTTTACTCATATGCTTTATCTCATATTTTCTTTGTTGTGACAGTTATAATTTGTTTTGGACAGGACCTAAGTGTTTGGTACTATATACCAGATGAAGATCTCTCACTAGACTTGGGCTTTCTAGACTCATCTACCTCAAAGCTGGGGCAAAGTTCAAACTTCATTCCTTCTGAGGAGTAAGTTACTAAAGCAAATGAATCACTAAAGTCAAATGCAAAGTTGGAGATTGGGCAATTGAGGGAGACTCAAAAGCCAGACATACTTGAAAATTTTAACACTTTAGCACAAAATCACCAGTAGTTTCATCCTTGAAAGAAAAGATTATATAGAGTTTCTCACACCTGGATGAAGCTAGTGCTAGTCAACTTGAGGCTTGCAAGCATTTGAGCTCCTTCAATTAGCAAAAAGTACACTACCAAGAGCAACATGAGAGCATTCAAATTACGAAAGCTAGAGAAGCTAAGGCTAAAGCTTTTTTTTATAGGTTGAATGTTAAGATTTCTGATCTTGAGGGCAAATTGGCTTCTTTGAAAACTGAGAGAGTTGAAATATTGAAGAGGATTAGGCTGATGGCTTTTGAGTACCAACAAGCTCTATCAAAGGTTAAAGCCACCAAGAATCTCCTAATGAATCAAAAGGAAGATGTCATGAAGAGGAAGTGCCTTGAGGCTTGGGAAAGCCTCAAGGGCTTTGATTTTGACTCTATCTGATATGCTTATTTCCTTTCCTTGTTATGGATTATTAAACTTGTCTTCAAGATTTACTTTGTGTTTTGTGATGGATATTTATACTATGTTGCTTGTTTGAGGATTTTTGGATTTATTTAACTTGATGACTCAATATTAGGTACTAATTGAGGCAATGGCATGACGAAATGAAAGACATTGATGTCTTCTTGGAATATTTGGATTTTCACAGAACAGTTCACACACTAACACCACAACCATGCATTGCATAACAGAAAAAGGTTGAAATTTCAGCAGAGATGCTGCCAAAATTTTTATTTACTGTTCACACATATATTACTAACTTACTGATGAAATGAAAATAGAAAAAATTCAGATATGGAATAAAATTCATTTATTTATTTATAAAACTCTTCAATATAAATTGGCATTTATTCTAGCCAAGATCTAAATACAATTATTCTTTTCCTCTCATTTCCCACTTTAGGTACTTAGCCTCAATGAACCTTTTATGTGGCACTCCTTCCAGGCTCTCCAATCAGTATGCATTACCATCTAAGACCTGATGCACTCTAAATGGACCCTCACAATGGGGGATCATTTTCCTAGATCTCTATCTTTTATTCCAGGTGGCAGCAAAATTTCCACACCAAGTCTCTTACCTTAAACTTCTTTTTCCTAACTCTTTTATTATATAACCTATACACATTTTCTTTTGAGCCACCATGCTTGTGAATGCTTGTATCCTCTCTTCATCCACATCCTCTAGTTCCATCAACATAGCTTGAGAAAACTCCTTAGGCTTTAAACTGATAAAAACTCTAAGAATCCATGCTTTCACCAATGTCTTCAATCCCTTTCAAGCTTTCTCTCGTTTGATCAAGGGGAGATTTGTCTTTGCTCTAATTGTGAGGAGTCAGAGAATCTTCTATACATTCATCACTTGATTCCTTAGGCGCTTTGTTAGGTGATCCTCCAACTTCAAAAGTCTCTTTTCTATTCCTTAATTTTGGCATCAAGTAAAATGTGTTTCCACCAAGTATGCTAAAAAGAATGTTGATGCTTTTTCGATTTGTAGGCCTTCTAGAGGAGTAATTCCTCAAAATAAGATTTAGCTGACTTCTAACCAAAAAGAATTGTGGTTTTGCAAAAGCCTTTTACTATAATTTGTTTGAATTTTATAAGATGAATAAAGCAAATATTCGCAAGAATTTTGAAAAAATTAGAAAGATTGATTTTATTAAAATTTAAAGCTTAGTACACTTTCAATAACATTGAAATTTCAACAAACTAAGAGAAATTGATAGTAAAAATTAAAGAAAAGTTGATGATTTGGTGAAAAGCTATTCAATTGATTGGTTGAATTGAGTTGATTTGTTGATATGTGTTATTTTGATTGCTTAGTTGTAGATGTTGATTCTCAACCTCCAATGATCTAGTTTATATGCTTCTGATGCTTTCTCCACAAGCACAACATATGAACAGACATCAGTTTCTCTGAGGATTTAAGTGATTGTAATACATTTTTTTTCTTAAGAGCCATTCTCTAGAATCATCCTTTAAATCCATCAGATATTTAGCATAAACTTCAACTTTAAAGTTGTTTTAATAAATAAAAGATTGATGATGAGACCTATATTTTAATTATCCATTTAATTTATTTTAAAAGCTCAAAAATATATATTTAGCACAAATAAGATTTTATCAAAGAAAGCTACTAAACATCTAGAATCTAGATGTGTAGAATTATCATTATATGTAATTTTTTATTAATTGAAATCATTTAAGTTATTTAAAATTTTATTTGTGACATATATACTCTTTGCTCTATTTAGATTTAAAATTTGAAAATACCTCTATCTCTCTCTTCATTTAATTTCATTTCTTGAAAATATTCAACTTTATAGAAAAAAGTTTTTTTTTTATCTATGCTAGTTTTATTTGCTAATTAATTACATTTTAGACCAAACCTATGTTTCTAAAATTTAAATGTTAGATGATAAAAACTACTTTTTAATGAAATTTAATAAATAAATAAAATGGCTTGCGAATTGTTAACTTTTTTTAATAGAAAAAAAAAAGAATTTTAAAAAAAAAATCAAAAAGCACATTTTTTTTCCAAATCTGTTCTAAAGAAAATATCAGAAAAAAAAAAAAAAAAGAAAGTACAGAGGAATGAGAGAGGCCCATATCTAATTTTATATGACGGAAAGAAATAAAGAGACCATGACTGCAATGAGAAAGCTTTCTATGAAAGAATACAGAGGCTTGTTTGCATTGAAAACCTCCAAATCGTCCCAGTAAAATAATCAATTTGTTTCTTTCATAGCCAGCCAATAACAAATTGCCCCCTCCAAAGTCTAATATTCACACAGATAGGCTCCAAAGCCATTCAGGGTGAGAGGCAACCTCCCTTTCATAGCTACCCAATAACAAATAAAAAAACTGAACTAAATTGTGATTGGTTTAGAAATACTATACACAATCCTAATTAGACTTGGGTTTCTATTAAATTAGTATACACGTTTTTTACTTTTTATTTTAATTAAAATTTATCAATTATGTGAATAAACTAATAATAATATTTAAATTTATAACCTAACATTAACTAACAAATTAAACAGAAAAATATGAATTAACTTTTAGTATTTTAAATTATACAAATTTAAACAATTTCACTAAATAAAAAATCAATAATTGACTTTCATAATGTTAGCAGAAAATTATGATCGCCATAATGTTATTATGAATATTATATTATTGCAATCACTAAAATGTTATTGCATTAGCTATTATATTACAACCGCTAAAATTTATTTCATTCGCCATATTATATTTCAAAATTGTTCTAAAATGATCCAAATTAAAATGATTCGAAGGAAATTGAACTATGCACCTCGTGCTAAAATTAATGTCATTCTCCATTTGTTCAACTGAAATTATTTTATGTCTTCAATAATAGAAAATTATTATAATGGTAATATGTTAAACCCTATTATGAAACATCCTATTATATTAATAATGAAAATTAATATAGCTATTTTAAATCTATAATTATAATAAAATTGAGAATGTATATAATAATCATGAAAATTATGACTGATAAATTAGTTGGTCAATAAAATTTTGGGAAAAGTACAGCAAAGTGTGATGTGGTTTTATTGTTTCTTTATTTAGGGTATATGGTTCATTTTGTGACACTTTTAGATTATGTGATTTGTGTCATTAGACACTTTAGAGACAAAATCGTTAATGGCGTTAAAAATGATGACGTTGCATATTTTTTCTGATGTGTAAATATTATGGCTGACGTAATATATACGTGGCACTTTCATTTGTTGATGCGCTACATTTTTAATTATTTTTATTGCTGGTGTGCCATATACATGGGTCCATATGTTAAAAATATATGAAAGTTTAAGGGAGTGTTGAGATTTGAAACCATGACTTTGGGAGTAAAATCAAAATTTCCTTACCACTTTTGTGAACTAAAATTTTATTTTTCAAACGTATAATAAATCTATATTACAAATCATCATAATGAAGAAAGGGAAAAAAAATTAAAAGATAAAATTTTTTATTTTAATTTATATATTTTAAATTTAATGACTCAATAAAAAAATTTAAAGATAAAATATTGAATTGTATAATATCATATTGAAGAATTTTTTTTAAAAAAATAAATTATAATAATATCAGAGTTACAAAATAATAATACTCAACTCAACAAAGCCTTAATCACAAGTTAATTGGAGTCGGCAGAGTTATAAAATAATAATAAATTTTAAAATATTAAATAATAATAAATTATAAAACATTAAATTTATCTTATATAAATTTAAAATTTAAGATATATATATATATATATATATTTTAAATTTTAATTTCTTATTTTTTTTCTAACCACTTTACTATCACAATATATCCTAGTTTGACAGTCTTAGATACAGATGACTCCACTAGTTGAGAACCATGTTTATATACCTAGATCTATATTAAAATGAGACCCTAAACCATATTTGACCCTAGTTAACCAACTCTAAGTGCCCTTCAATGCCACTATTGTCTAGATTATACCACTTTATTAGCTTAATATATCATAGTTAGCCATTTATATATATATGCAGATGACTCTACCAGATGAGAATCATATTTATAAACCTAGATCTACATTAAAATGAGAGTCCAAACCATATATGTCTAGGGTGCATTTGGTTGAATAAACAAGACCATACAAATATTTATCTTGTTTTTAACGTTTGGTACAATTGGGACTAGACTAGATAAAATCAATTATAAAATTTTAAAAAAATTTTATGTTTATTTTAAATACAAAAATTATATTTATTGAATTTGTTTAAAAATAAAATTTTAATTTGGACCATAAAAAATAAAATATAAAATTTTTATCGATTTTGAGATAAATTATAAAGTAAAATTAGACATTCCAATGGAATTATTCTAAACCCTATTATGGAGCATTCTATTCCGGTGCAGTTAAGGAATTCAAATTGTTGACTGGTTTGGTTCAGAGTTTGACCCGAACAGATTCTAGTTCAACTCAAAGATCAATCTAGAGACAACAACTCCAATCTTAATCATTGTCCATATCTATTCCCATGGTAACATTTTAAACCCTATTATAAAGCATTCTATTCTGGTGCATTTAAGGAATTCAAACTATTGATTGGTTCGGTTCAGAATTTGACCCAAACTAATTCCAGTCTAATTCGAAGTTCGATCTAGATACAACAACTCCAATCTTAATCATTGTTCATAAATATTCCAATGGTAGTATTTTAAACCATATTATGGGGTATCCTATTCTACTGCAGTTAAGGAATTCAAACTACTGACTGATTCAATTCGGGGTTTGTCCCAAACGGTTTCCAATCATATTCAAAGTTCAATCTAGAGACAATAACTCCAATCTTAATTATTGTTCATATCTATTTCAATGGTATTATTCTAAATCCTATTATGGAGCATCCTATTCCAATGAAGTTAAGAAATTCAAACTACAAACGAGTTCAGTTTAGGATTTTACCTGAACGATTTCCAATCTGATTCAAAGTTCAATTTAGAGACAACAACTTCAATCTTAATTATTGTTCATATCTATTCCAATTGTAGTTTTCTAAACCCTATTATTGAGCATCCTATTCTAGTACAGTTAAGGAATTCATACTACTAACTGGTTCTGTTCAAGATTTGACCTGGACAAATTCCAGCCATATTCAAAGTTCAATATAGAGATAACTTTCCGTACACGTCTTTTAAAACAAATAATTAATTATGCTAATCGAGAAATTGAAAAATACTACTTATGTTGCCAACATATATAAGTGTGTTGCCACTTACCAACTCCACATGATTTAGTTAGGTTATTTTCAATTTGGCATTTAGATTATTTTTTTAAATAAAATAATTTTAATTGAAAATTTAAATTTTTATTTATATTTTTTATAAATTAAATTATTTATAAAAATTATCTTTTATCACAAAAAAAATTAATTTTAAAAAATATGATTTATTTTATGAAAATAATATGTAAGGATAATAAAAATTGATTTTGTAACTACAAAATATAACTATTTACAAAAATAAAATAATTTTCTTATACTTTCTATAAATTAAAATTTTTTAAAATTTTTGTTAAAAAAATAATGAGTGTCTAAATTTATAGTACTATTTTTATCATTTTAAAATTTATTATTAAAAAAATATTTCATCAAATTGAAGTTTTTTTTTTTAATTTAAGAAGAATTATGAAAAGAAACTTAATTTACAAAAAAAAAAAAAACTACAAATAAAATTTTGATTATTCGCAAAAGGGTGATTTTCACACATAAAATTAAAATTAGTTTGTTTTAAATCGGGTTAATTATAATAAAAAATCATGAATTATAGCAAAAATTATAGATGTAGCATAAACTTTTAATTTTGGCAATTCAATACACAAACTTTCAATTTTTGACAAAATTAACATATGATCAAAATTTCAATTTTTTTCGGTGACCAGAACTGGCATGGAAATACTTTTTTTTAGAAAACTATTTTCAATTGACATAAATAAAAAAAATTAATATATGCTAATAAGTTTTCATGATTTAAAAAATTTGAAAATTTTTTTAAATGAAGAATTTATACGGCAACGTCGGTCACTTGAAAAGATTGAGATTCTGGTCATATGTCAATTTTGTCAAAACTTGAAAGTTCATGTGTTGAATTGTCAAAATTAAAAATCCGTGTTAAATCTACAATTTTCGCTATAGTTCGTATTTTTTTTTGTAATTAACCCTTTAAAATAAGATAACTATAAAAAGCACTTTTAATTTTTATTCAATTATTAGGTATCGTTCGGTATGGAATAAGTTAGCTTATGAAGTAAGACTTCCTGAGAAGTGTAAATTTTTGTCTTGTTTGGTTACTTTTATCTAGATAATTTTTCAGGAAGTAAAAAACATACTTTCTGAGTTTGGAGGAAATACACTTCTTTAAGGAGAGCTTAGAAAGTTTGACTTATTGAGTTTAAATAAAGAAAAATTAATAAAGTAAAAAAATATAATCCACTTATCCAGAAATT
Source organism: Codiaeum variegatum (assembly GCA_948294925.1). Classification (NCBI taxonomy): domain Eukaryota; kingdom Viridiplantae; phylum Streptophyta; class Magnoliopsida; order Malpighiales; family Euphorbiaceae; genus Codiaeum; species Codiaeum variegatum. The sequence goes on from CAOJBK011596583.1 coordinate 12,237, forward strand.
GTATATAAACCAAACATGCTATTACTTTCTAGGAAGTCCACTTCCTAAGAAATAACTTTCTGGGAAATGTACTTCTCGAAAAGTATATTTACTGGAAAGTAGACTGAATGATTCCAAACAATACCTTAATATTGAATGGACTTCAGTTGATTATGAAGTTTTTCATTTAGTGATAAGATGATAGAAATTTTTT
>CAOJBK011596871.1:0-13803 GCA_948294925.1 Codiaeum variegatum
CATCTCAAAGCAATGCAAATCTTGAATCGAGTTGGGCATTAGCATCATGGGATTCATCCCAAAATAATTGAAGCAGCGGCGAAAGAATGAGGAAGGAGGAAGAAGGAGGTCCCTTGCCATATGGTCCAAATACCATACATAGTCAGTGTCGCTCTTAGGTAACTCAACCTTAGTATGGGTTGAAAAGACTTTGGCATCAACAAGAAGCGGTTCTACGAAAACCATGTCAGCCACAGCTTCCAAATTGGCCTTAAAAATTCCAAAATTAAGCCTGGCAGGCGCAATGCTCCTCATGTGCGACCTCACAGTGGTATCAAGATATGTAGCAGTGTCCATGGCCCTGGATTGTTTCTTTGGCTTGTTAACAGTGTCTGGCCATTGTTTCTTGGCTTGCTTCTGAGAAGGTGCCATTAGAGAAGAAGAAAGGCAAAGAGATGTGTAAAGCAAAATCACAGAAAATGAAGAAGACAAGAATTGGGCAGAATAACAATAGGAAAATTTGCAGGAAGAAGTGAAGAATTGCTGCAAAAAAGTCCTCTTTTATAGATAAAAAACAGAGGCATTAACTGCTCTGGGAAACCCTCGGACACGTGGCCAGCCCAGAACGAACCGATGTCAGTACAATCATTACCTCGAGATGCGCCCTTCCACATGGCAAGCAGGGGGAGGTCGCCATAATGCACCGAACGTGGGGAAGAATAACCGCCTCAATTAGAGAAGTGTAACAGATAGGAAAGTGTAATGTCTTGTCCACTTAATTAATGCTCTCTCAGCGAGTCCAGGCTCCCTTAGCGAGCCCAGGCTCCCCTAGCGAGCCCAGGCTCCCCCAGCAAGCCCTTGCTCCCCTAGCAAACTCATGCTTCCTTAGCGAGCCCTACTGGATGGGTAAAAGTCCTTCATAGGGGGATGTCATCTTTTGATTCTCTTTTGATTCAAATATGTGAGAAGTACTTTCTTACTTACAAAATATCTATCCTGTTTAGTATCATGTTGTACAGGGAATCAAACGCATGATGCCACATAAAAACGAAGGCCACATTCAATCAAGCCTCAATTCTATAGAAGTAACAACGAAAAATCAAGAAATAAAAGCAAAATAAAGTTCGAAGAGAACACAAACATAAAAATCATAAAGAAAGGTAAAATTCTTTTTATTGATTAAAAATGACTTACAAACTGTTACATACATACAAATATACTACGAAGCCTATAGTGCGAAGCTGCACATACCAGTCAAGGTTAAAGTTAAAATAAATAAAGGACAGGTTGGGCTACAAACCCCCCAGCAACATCAGTAGCAATGAGGACGCAAATGACCAGAAGGCTCGACCACAAGCTCCCAGTTGTGCCTGATGCACGAAGATGCCCAATGATGAACCTCCCAAGAACGTCAGGCACGAGAGAAGGAGTATTCTCGATCTTTCAACAAAGTTCGCCTGTAGAGGGAGCTCTCCGACATACTCCCAATCAGGACGAGGATGAGGAAGAATTTTGACACCCAGCTTCCAGGTGCCCCCAATTCAGGCAAACGTGAGGAAGAATTTTGACACCCACTCTTAAAGTCTGAGGACACAAGATGAAGTCTTCATCCATTTGAATACAGAACCCACCACTCATAGCTCTAGTTTTGGGTTTCATGGGAATGATATCTCTCATGAGCAACATGACAATCTTAAAGGCACATCCAGTGGGGATGGAGATGAAGCAAAGCACATAAAAGATCAAGCGTTGCAAGAAAGTGAGATGAAGAATAAGTCACTGCAGAAGGTCTTTTATAGGCAGAGTTCAAGGCATTTATGAGCCTAGGAAAATGGTGTCATTTATGGCCATGGGAAACAGGGACATTCATGAACATGGGAAACGGAAGTTCAAATGGCGTTCCTTGAAAATAGGAGAAATTAAATGCTCATTATGGTTATCTTTGACCGCCTCTCCATCTTTATGGGAAAATCACTCCCACGTGTCGAGCAAGTGGGATAGCTTTAAATAAATGGTAACGTTCTCATCACAGAGTAAAGATAAGGCCAACAGTCAGAGTTACAACCTAATCATTAGGCACTCCATCAGCGAAGCCCTCCTTCGACCAAGAAAGCCTAAGCATCAAGCGACAAGTTCCACTCAGCACTTTTTGAGCTGCCAAGCCTTCAAGTGCTACGCTTCAAGGGGACCATTGATACTACCGCGCCTTCGGCCTAGTTCAGTCCCAACAAGCCTAGTTGGATTCGTACTGAACCTGCTCCATCCAGTACAAACCGAACCCAAGAGACAATTTCGACTTGTCCTCTAGTGACCTTCGGGGTTCGGAACCTTACAACGGATAGGTGTCACGGGCCACATGGAGAAGTACATTGACAGTGCATCCTAGCATGCCACGTGCCCCCTTGAACAGGGTTTCCACACCCTATAAATACATGCATTCACAATACGAACAAGGTAAGATCAAATCTATCCTCAAAAAGCTCTCAAATACACAATGTTCCATCTGTGATTCAATCCCTTAACTGACTTAAGCGTCGGAGGGTTATCGCCGGACACAACGTCCGGCACCTCTGACCACTCTTTCTCTCTATACAGGGTCATCCAGATTCAATTAGAGACATCACATCTCAGCGTGATCAAAACCAGCACGCATCACATAGTATAACACTATAATGTTCAATAGTTTACCAATAACTACATATGTGTCATATTTTTTTTAATTAAACATTTAAAACACATTTAATTTAATGATCGATAAATATATAATTAAAATTTTATATTTATGTAGCTAATTATATTAATTAATTTTTTTACTTAATATTATAATAAATAAAATTGATTTCTTTTTAAAAAAATTGATTAATTTACATTATTGAATTCAATAATTATTTTCATAAAATTAATAAATTTTTAATACAGGATGTATAATTATAATTATTAAAATCTATTAATCTAACCTTTGAATCTAAGAATGAGACAAAAATGGTGAAGATTCATCTTCTAATTCTTATTTTTAACCCTTTTTTCTTAAAATAATAATATAAAATATTTTTAATTTTGTCTAATTATTACGCCAACCCACACCACCAATAATATAATTTTCCTTTATTTTCAAAAAAAAAAAAACTAACCCACACCACCAATAATAAAACATCATTATGTAGTTAATAGAAGTTTTTGGCCAGTGGCCACGGCCACTGTAAGCCTAAGACCTTCTCCATCCCTGATTGCACGCATTTAAGTTCAATAGAAACGTTTTTCTCAAAAAAAAAAAAGTTAGAGAAACGTTGATGAATAATTTTGCTATATTTTGATAAATTTAATTTGTTAAATTTAAATTGTTTGCATATGAAGTTGGTTATAATTTGCGCATTAAATTCATAAACTTTTGTAGCAACGCAATTAGCAGTGCGTGATTAATTTCCCTCCATCGAAGGCAATATTCTAAGAGATTGTTTATTAAAATTTAAGGATTTTATTTGGAAAATTAATTAACAAATATATAATAAAAATAAATCAAATTAAGAAAAATAGTGTTACGTATAAAATCTCAGATTTGCGGACATGCCAGAAGATAAATTTCTCAAATGTAAATAACATAACTTCAATTCAAACGAAAGCGAATTCTCAAACGCATTTACCACAATTTGTTTGGATTTCACTAAATGTTGATTGTAAATTAGAAATGAAATTTAGAATTGAAAATTGAAAACATGTTTGGATTGATTTGTTACAATTTGATAATTACAGTAAACTAAAAACACTGAAAAAAACTGAAATTTAACTATTTGAGTAAAGAAAGAAGATTGTTTGAGAAAATGTTAAAATTTAGAAACTAAAATATGTGAATTTGAGTTGATTGATAAATTGTTGATTGTGTTGATTTGATAAGTTGTTCAAAGATCCTCAATTCTGTATTTACTAATGTTTTTATATCATTTTCACAGTCAGAAAATGGAATACCAGCAGCCTTAGAGAAATATATAAATGATTGATTATAGACTTTATTTTTTTTTATCCCCAAGTATTTGTGTCTGGAACTTTCTAATATTAATATGATGTTGAATCAACTTTTTCGTTTGTAATAATTATTTTGAGTCATTAAACTTTTTAAAAAAATCAATTTTGGGCAAACTATTACTTTATTTATTTTCAAAGGCCAAATTTTATTTTAAACACAAATAATTCTTTACATGTTGTAAGTTTGAACCAAAGCGTAAACATGAATAATGCGTGAAAAATATTTTTCAAAGCCTCATTTTCTCTCAATGGTGAGACTAAGGCGATAAACGGATCCACGAAGAATGGAAATGTAATCACCAAGCTCATTTGAATCAAGAAAAAAGTTTAAAATAACATATTTTGTGGGTTTCGAAATTATATTCTTAGAATTTCCCAAGCAAAATCACTGTTAAACCTTATTCAATAAAAATTTCTACAGTAAATGATTTAAATTCAAAATTCAAATCCCTAATAAATAAATTTTGATTCTAAAAACAGGCAATCCCCCAAAATCTTCCATTTTTGAAAATAAAATAAATTTCCTACCAAAAATTTCTCAATTTACCAAAAATCAAAATTCTTCTTTTTTCTCTCCCCTCCAAAATTTTCGGTAACCACTAAATGGAGGAGCTCCGCCGCCAGCAACGACTAGCAGCAGTCGGAGGAGCCACCGCCGGTCAGCCTGTAGCAGTAGCAATGGAAAGCCCCAAATGCGCGGCTCGCGAGAGGAACGAAGCAGCAGCGCGATCCGGCAGCAACGCTAGACTAGCCGCCGTCGGCCTCCGCTAAACCATCGGAGCAGGAGCAACAGCGGGCAGGAACGATAGTGAACGCAAAGGCAGCCCCAGTGAGAATATCGCAAGCTCGAGCTATCGCTCGTGCTTTTTCGCGTGCCAGGGAGCAAACCCGGAGCACCGTTTGTCGCCCTCCACTGGAACCACCATCACCGCTCAGTGCCACCGCTCAATCGTTAGAGCAGGAGCGAACAACACCAGCAGTAACAATAAAAGCAACTGAGGAAGCACAATTTCGAACTCCTTGGGAAATTTTCTCAAGGCGAAACACAAACGATTTTCTTCTCAGACTTTGGCTGCTGAATCGAAATAGAGATTTTTCCCAAGTCTTTTCAAGAAAAACAAGAGGTAACATTTTAATTTTGTTGAGATTGCCTTGAGTTGTTATTTTTATGGGGAATTGTTGAATCTACTGAGGATTTTGCTTTTAATGTGATGACTTTGTTGAGTTCTGTTGAATTTTCCTTGAGAAATATTCGAATTTTAGCAATTTGATGCTAAAATTAGCTTGGAAACTTTTATTTTACCAGGGAAACTTGTCTTGAATTGCTTGAACTGATCTACTGTCAAATTGTTTTCTTGAATTCCCCAACAAAACATTTTTTCAGTTTGCATGATGTTTCTTGAACTTTTAATGAGGCATAGCAAAATTTTAGCAATTTGATGCTAAAATTAACTTGAGTAGCTCGATTTTTCCAGAAAATTACACTTTGAAATTATTGAAAGCACCATGAAATCAATCTTGAATTTGTTGAACTGATGTACTGCTATTTTATTTACTTGAATTCCTCAGGAAAACTATTTTTCAGTTTGCTTAATGCTACTTGAGTTTTTACTGAGGCTCAAGAAAATTTTAGCAATTTAATGCTAAAATTAGTTGAAATAGCTTGTCTTCCTCAGGAAAAAAATTGAATTAAATTGATTGAGTTGAAAATTTGAGTTTTTTAGGACATTGTCAGTAATGTCTGTTGCTTAAAATTTGCAAGTCCATTTTTCTCAGATGTTTGTCAATTTTTTACTAATAATTTGATAGAAATAATTGAAATGAACTTGAATGAACCAGTTTTCTCAAAAAAATTCTTTCAAAACTCAATTTTATGCCTGAGGAAGTTATTGAAACTTGAACTATAATTAATGTTTACTCAAGCCAAAATGTCAGTTTTCCAAACTTCCTTTTTGATGAATTGGTTTAAATAATGTGAATGGCGGTTCCATTACCAATTTCTCATATCATTTTCACTTTTGACAATCAAACCATAGTAGCATCACATAACCATGCCATATCTCATGCATCCTTAGCATGCGGTTAGTATAACCACAAACACACTAAATTGTCCTGATGCATTTGATATTTATGTGACAAACAAGGTCTGATGAAAACTTAGCATGATTTGCCAAATTTGATACACCCATACACTTTGCCATAAACTAGTTGTTCAATTTAGATCACTGTTCATGAGAGTTTAAGAATTATGACCTGATCTAATTCTTGATTTCCTCGAAATAAGAGTTCAATGAGTGCTAGCAGCTCCAAAGTCAAAGAAAACATTTGGCTAGTAAGTTTTCAACCTTACATTCGGATTGCTAACTTGGATTTACATTGCTAACTCATATGTTCTTGTGAACATGTGGCTTCACTGTCTCCTCCACCTATTGTTGAGCCTTCTAATGAATTACTTAAGAAATTCGAGGTAAATGCATATTTCTTCAAGAAAGAACTTACTTATTAGACCATTAAAATGCTCATGTTTTTTTTCCATATGAGGCTAAAATTGAGATCATAAATGGCACAACGATTGAATAATGCCCCAACTTCCTTGACATCAAGTAAGCATTTTCAACTATTTTAAATTTCATTTCTCAGAGAATTTTCCTTACTGACCTCAAAATTTTCCAATTCCCCTAGGGCTTTACATATACCAATAAAGGTCACTAAGTGCTGACACTAACTCCTACCCCTGCTATGCCTCTTGCCACTGGGGATCCCTCTCTCCTTTACCTTGGTATTCCTAATGAGATTATCTATTTATCAAAAGTGCGAGCCCCTGATGCTAAAAAATCATGGGTGAAATTGAATCCCAATTGGGGAAAGTGGGTTCATCGGCTCTGTGGAACTTACAGCGAGAAATGGGACCGACTAGGCATTTCAAAATTTATAGAATTGACCTTTTGAGAGGTAAAATTTATGCTTGAAATTTTGATTGTTGCACTGAGATTCTGGGCACCGAGTAGTAAGACATTTATTTTTCCTTTTGGTCATATGACAATCACTATACTTGAAGTCTTTGCTATTACTGGATTGCCCATGCTGGGGAGGGATATTGTATGTTTGGTAGATGAGAGATGATTTCCTGAGGTACCGTTCCATTCTAGGAGCTTTGATTCATATAAAAGTGCTATGTCTGCTTATGCTAATAGAAAAGGACCTCCAGATTTTGAGGAGCATATAGCTTTCCTCTGGGTGTTGTTATGCAGGCACATTTTCTGCCCTGCCTTAGGAGGACTCAGTGATAAATATGTTCCATTGGCACATGCTCTGGACTATGGAGATCACTCTGCTCTTAGGACAATACTTTAAGGCAATTTGTATGCCCAAATGAGGAGATGTGTGAATGAACACCCAGTAAAGTTCATGAATGGGAGTATGTGGATCCTCCAGTGCTGGTTACTGGCATACTTCCTAGAGTGGAATGATTATCCTTCCACACTCGATCTTTCCTCTATTTCTGACATTGGAGTTGCTTTGTTGAGGCGTGAGAGTTCTTGGGCGACACCATAACTCAGGTCATTTTCCCTTGGTTTGGAAAAGAGAGAGAAAGTAAGACTATGCCCATTCAGAGATTGCTATGAGTCGGCAAGATGGCTTAGTTTCTTTACTCCTAACAAAGACATAATCTAGAAGCAAAGTTTCTATAGAGCCACTTCACCTAGGCCTTTGATCATTGGTGCCAAGCATGCCTTCGACCCCCGGGGAGGGATGTTTGGTACCCTGTTAGGCTTCGAATTTTACATGCCTTTCCTCTGCAGCCACCAATTTGGTTTTTCCACTGTTGTTCCTCTAGAAGTCATTGATGCCTCCATCATCCCCTTGTATGGCAAAGATCTAACAAAGTGTTCTAGGGAGGATATAGTTGATATTGAGCCTGTATTTCTCAAGCTTGCTTTCCATGTGACTCTGTAGGAAAGCAAGATGAGGAAGACTATGTTCATTGGTGGAGTGTCCAGCACCTCACATTTGTTGAGTAAGCCTCGAGATCACCAGGTAAGAATCTCACTTTGATTTTACTTTATTCAATTTGGCACTGATTCATATTTTTGTCTTTGTAATTGTACTTACAGAAGAAGATGACAATGAAGAAGAAGTTGCTATCAAGAAGGAAAAAAGCCCTAGCTTCCTGTGCCAGCAAAGGAAAGCAGACCATGGTTCCCCAGAAGAGAAAAATAGAGCCACAAGCAACTAAGATCACGACAGTTCCTCGATCTTCTTCAAGAAGAAAGGCGGCCTAAACACTGTAAAAAAAATCCAAGCAATTGGATCTTGTGATTGTGCAGGATGTGGACAGTTTTGAAGAGTCTAAGGACTCTGAGGAAGAGGGTTCAGAGCTAGATACTATCTTTAGTAAGTATTTTGATTCCTCCATGATTTCAATATTATACACCATTATTGCCTTAAGGAATTGCATTTGTGACTTTCTTGCCTTTTGAGAAACAATTGATACTAGAGAATGAGAAGTTGATATGCAGCCTTAGGATTCTCCTTCCTTTACAGGGTCTTCCTCCACAGAGGAGGATGACTCATTTGGCCTGTAGAACGTACCAATTCAACAAGAGAAGAAGGAACCAACCCCTCCACCTCCACCAGCTATCCATTCCTCAGATAGCCTTCCTTCAGCCATTGAGGTTTGTCTTTGTCCTTTCTTTATTAATTCTCCAAAAATTACTGCTTCTTGATTGTTGTATTGGGGATCTTGCTTGTTTTCTTAAACAAGACATAGGTGATTGGAAACCTTTGCGAGAAGAGGATTTTTCTGGAGATTTGAGATTGTTTGATTCACCATCCTCATAACAAGACACAAATGTAGTTTTCACTGAGGAAGAGATAGTCAAGGCTAAAAACATTCTAAGGACTTTATTCGTAGAAAAGATTGGGGCACTCATTGGCCCACAAAAATCTAATGTTCTAGCAAGACCTAGGACTCTAGAGCGAAGCACCTAGTCAGCATTAGTATCCTTACTCAAAGAAAGGATTTCCTAGAGCTTCGCCCACTTGGATGAGGCTTGTGTTAAGCATGTAGACATTTCGAACAACTTAGCCAACATCGATCAGAAGAAAGCTGAATTCCTAAAGCGACAAGAAGAGATCAAAGCAATAAAGACCAGAGGAGCTAAGGCCAAAGTTGCTTTTGATAGATTAAGTGTAGATCTTGCTGCCCTTAAGGAATGGGTAGCTGATATGAGGGCACAAAAAGCTGAGATGCTAAGGACCAATAAGCTACTACACAGTGAGTATCAATAAGCTATTGATAAAGCCAAGACAATGTATGAGTTCCTATTTGTCCAGAAGGAAACTATTCAAGAGTTGAGAAAATAATAGAAAGAAGCAAGCAAAAGCATGAAGAAATTTGATAAGGTTTGGGAAAGCCTCAAGGGATTCAATTTTGAGTCCATTTTATATTTATATGTTGTTATTCCCTTTGTTTACTTATGTTTTTGCTGGATTGTTGAACTTGAATTTTATGGGGAAATTATGACTACTGTTACTGTGAACATGTTTTAAGGAAGCCTTTTAGGTCTGGGGAATATGATTGAAAGGCATTGATGCCTTCTGTGACTTGTTGATTTTTACTAAACAATTTCACACAACAAAACAATCATGCATTGCATATGGGAAATAACAAAAATGTTGTTGAAATTTATTGAAAATTCAGTAGATATGTTGCTAAAATTTTATTAAAAATCACAACTTTTCTTTTATTTTGTTATAAGGAAAACAAAACAAACACTATGCAAATATGAAATAAACTTCATTTATTTATTTATAAGCTTGTTAATATGAATTGACATTTATTTTGGCCAAGAGGCCATTATAGCTGTTTTGTTACTAACCTTTCCCACATAGTGGGAAACTATTTTTTTTAGGTATTTTCAGTTGATAAACTTTTTGTGTGGCTCTCCCTCCAAACTTTCCAACTAGTACACATTTCCATTCAACACTTAGGGCACTCTAATGGTCCCTTCCAATTGGGAGACCATTTCCCCAACTCTATGTATTTTGTTTCAAGTGGCAGTATAACTTTTCACACCAAGTCACCTACCTTGAATTTCTTTTTGCTGATTCTTTTTTGTATGACCTGGATACCTTCTTCTTTTGGGCGGCCATATATGTGAAAGCCCTTAGGCATTCCTCATTGACTTCCTCAAGCTCCATCAACATAGCATGGAAGTATTCCTAAGAAGTCAGATCATTTTTCTTGGCAACTCTCAGAGATGGAACACATACTTCCAGAGGCAAAATAGCATCATGCCCAAAGGTAAATGCAAAAGGATTAGCACCAGTTGCTTCTCTTCTTGAAGTTTGATATGCCCATAGAGTTTTTGATAGTATACTTGGCCAATCGCTAGAATTGTCCTCAAGCATTTTCTCCAATATGCCAATAATGATTTTGTTTGAAGCTTTCGCTTAACCATTGGCTTGAGCATAATAAGCAGTTGAGGTAAGATGTTTAATACTATAATCTTTCATAAATTTTTCCTTCTCTTCCCTAACGAACATAGTTCCTTGATCTGTAGTAATTGTTTGAGGAATCTCAAACATGTGAATAAGATATTCCTTGATGAACGTGATAACATTTTGTTGCTTAAATTTTTCATGGGAATTGCGTCCACCCATTAAGTGAAATAATCAGTGGCCACAATAATGAAGCTATGGACCTTGGATGAAGCCGGATAAATTTTTCCAATAAGATCAATGGCCCATCCTCTAAATGGCTATGTTTTCACTACTGGATACATATCATCAGCTGGTACTCATTGAATTGTTCCATACCTTTCGCATTGGTAATACCCTTTGGAATAAGAGATGCAATCTTTTAAGATTGATGACCAATAGTAACCATACCTCCTAATCACCTATCTCATCTTCCTTCCAACCTGATGCGCACCATAAATACCTTTATGGACTTAGTTCTCCATGGCCTGAGAAAATGAAGGGCATGAAAAAGTAGGCCATTACAGGTTTTTCTATATAAGTCTTCCCTAATCAAAATATAATTCATGGCTTAAGCCCTAACTTTGAACAACACATTTTTGGAAGGATTTTCCAGATAAGCCTTAAGATCGACCTGTCAGTCATTTGCCACATCCAAGTTTGTATTGAATTGAAGGAATCTTTCTTGAATGGATGGGTGAGACTATTTCTACACCAAAATCAACTTATGAGTTAATTCTTTTGACATTTTCAAATCTGATGCAACATGAGATAATTCATCAGCTTCCCAATTAGATTCTCGAGGCACATGCATAAAAGATATATTTTCAAAAGAATCAATAAGTTGAATAGTAGTAGTAAAGTAAGGTGCTAAGGATAAGTTGGTGCATTTATATTCCCCAGACACCTGCTTGATCACAAGCTGTGAATCACCAATAACTAGTAATTCCTTAGCACCAAGGTCTTGAAAAATTTCAAGGCCTATGATAAAAGAGTTTATTTTTTAAAACATAGAGTTTATGTAATATCACAGACTGACCTAATGAAGTACATGTCGAACAGACCCGTTTTGTCAGGGAAGATTAGGAAATGGTTGCTAAGCTTGGTCGAGTTCTCATTAGTCTATCATCCTCAAAAATCGGTGAAAGGTCAAGTTTTGGCAGATTTCCTTACTAATCTTCCAACCCAAGAAAGCTTTGAGGAAAGGGAAGTTCATGTATGTGGTGTGGACATTCAACCTTGGGTCCTTAAGTTCGATGGCTCTTCTACAGACAGATCGGTTGGGGACGGCATGGTGATAATATCTCCCTCTTGCACCTAAACGGCATTAATTTTCACTTTAGATTTTGATTGCACTAATAATCAAGCCGAATATAGTACAAGCAAAATATAAAACAAGGCACAACTTTTCAATTAAGGATTATCTTTGTTCAGTAGGGGTTAAAATTCAGCTCAAATAATAAATGACATGGTCATGACCTAATGTATTATTTAGAGCTAAGAGACAACCAATAGATTCACAACCAGCAAATATATATTATTTTAGAGGCATCCCTTCCCTAGGCGGAACCAGTATAGGAGGTTTTGATAAATATTCTTTAATTTTATCAAAGGAATTTTGGTACCTCGATTCCCATTTAAAATCACTTTATTATTTTAGTTTCAGTAAATCAGAAAATTCTTTTATTTTTCTAGCAAGATTAGAAATAAACCTCCTCAGGTAGTTTACCTGCCTCAGGAACCTCTGTAACTCCTTTTTTGTCTGAGGCAGATTTGCTTCAAGCACTGCTTTTACTTTGTTCTTGTCAATTTCCACTCCATACTGATGTAGAAGAAATCCTAGGAAATTTCCAGCCTATACACCAAAAGTACTTTTCAAATGATTAAGTTTTAAATTATAAAACCTCATTCTTTCATACCTTTTCCTCAAATGGAGTACATGATCAGATGAACTTTTGGATTTTACCACAATATCATCAATGTAAATTTTCAAATGGTGGTCGATCATGTCATGAAAGATTGCATTCATGGCCCGTTGGTACGTTGCACCATCATTTTTCAAACCAAAAGGCATAACCAGTCATTCAAAAGTCCCAATAAAACCAGGACATCTGAAAGCGGTCTAAGAAACATATTCCTTAGCAATGAAAATTTGGTTATAATCTAAAAAACCATCCATGAATAACAAGAGTTCATTCCTGGTCGGCCTGATAAAGTCGGCCTTAAGCAAATTTTCAATTCCTTCCTTAACTTTTAATTCCACCTCCTTAGACATTCTCCTTGGAGGTTATTGGAAATGACAAAATTCAGGTTTAATAAGAAGGCAGTGCTCAATTACCTCTCTAGATAAACCATGCATTTTAGTACAATCCCATGCAAAGGAATCTTTGTATTCATTCAAAAGCAAAATTAACTCTTTTTCTCACATTTACTTTTAACAAAGCACTAACATAAATAATTCTTGGCACATGGGGAGTGCCAAGATTTATTTCCTCTAAAGGATTTTGAACTTCATGTTAGCTATCTTGAAGGCTTGGTGGAGCCTCCAAAACATTTTCAAGCTGTAATTCTTTAAAATCCTCAGCAAACTCACCTTCCTCAATGATCTCTGTACCACTCGCTGACAGACTTTTCTTAGTAATTTTATTCACTGTCTGCTGCATCAGAAGATTACGAATGGCAGATGTAGCTACTTCCAACTCCTCTTGGGAGTAACTAGTCATCAATTTTTTCAATGATAGGACCATCCATTGGCCATTTAGAGTAAGGCATAATAGATTTCTCTTTGTAAATCAAATCAGAATGGTCTTGAACTTGTTTCTCCATGTCATGCTTGGAAAAATAAGTTTGCTTTGCGTCTCCATTCATCTTTTTCCCGAAAAATTTCAGAAGACCCAAGTCCACATCATAGAACTTAACTTCTAAGTTGTTGGCATTTGTTGTAAATGGCTTGTTGTCAGCCTAAACCACTTCAATGTCGTTACCCTTTCAAAAGTACAAAAATTGGTGTAATGAAGATGGCACACACCAGTTAGCATGAATTTAATCTCTCCCAAGTAAAGCATTGTAGTTAGCCTTTGATTCCACAATGAAGAAGGCAGTGAGTGAATTTCTACTGCCAACAGTGATCTCCACAGGTAGAACCCCGGCAACACCAGTAACTTCTCCTGTAAAAGTTGAAATAGTAATATCAGTAGAAATCATATCATCTTGATTTTTCCCAAGGGAGCATAGGAGCTTAAGAGGGATAACATTAATGGCTGAACCACTGTCTACAAGAATTCTAGAGAATGGTTTACTATTCAAGTGAGTCTTGATGTA
>CAOJBK011596897.1:0-12258 GCA_948294925.1 Codiaeum variegatum
GAATTGAAACAAGAGTTCACAAGATACAGCTAGCTATATGCAATCCTGAAAGAATGTACAACATATCTCACCCGCCAGCATCATCTTTTGTCAGTTCCAGGGCGGGGATGATGGTCTATAAACAAAATCTTTCGACGATGCTGTGCCATAGTTCAAGTCAAGGTTGTGGAGCTGTTCCATCAGTTGAGACCGCCTTTCCTTGAAGAAATCAAGCCGGGTAGTCAATTCTACCAGAGCAGAAGATGCTGGTGACGGATGCCTTGGGTAATCCATCATCTGCAACCATGGTGACATCATCACATCTAAGGTCTATTGGAATCAGTAAATCCTACCTATAATACTGGAGAAAGCTTTCCTATTTTCACAAAAAAAAAAAGTAATCCAAGATTATTCTTGTGCTAAACTAATTTTCACATATAAGAATGCCTATCTCCCTTTTCTACATAATATATCCTTTCATTTACTGTCAACTTTTTCTTTATCCTCGACTTCTTTGATAAAACAAGAGACTCAGGTTTTGAGAAAAGCTGACTTACATATTCATACATCTGAGCCAGCCTTTTAAAATCAACAAAGATACCAAATGATATGGAACTTATAGCAGCACATGAGAAAACAATTACCTCTACTACTCTTGAAGTTGATGGAGCAGAATCAACACCACAGAGCTCATCCATGGACATGTTGGCAGAAACCTCAGTGCTCTTAGAATCACTCAGACTAGTTGATTCCACAAATTGTTTTCGAGGAGGCTGCCTGCTACTGCTGCCAGGTGCTAATCCAGTTCCTTTGATATTCCTCCAATCAGCCCCTAACAAGCTCTCCTGCAGCATAGTAGTTATGATTATTTAAGTTTGAATTTTAGAAGGTATCAGAATGATAATCTGCTCGGAGCATCGCTTCAGCAAAATAAATGGAGAAGGCTTAATGAGAGATTGACTCATTACTGTGTCCCTCATTTTAAAGATTTGACATATTTACTATCTCTCCCTCCCTCTTTTTGAAGTCTTGTTTATGTATTCTTCCATTACAGCTACCAAAGAGTTGGGTAGAACATTGGAATTATCGGTGGCAGACCATGTAGGTTTTCATTGAATAGCTTAAAAATAAAAACCTATGAATCGATTTCTTGTCTTCACTCAATCTAGAAAAATGAGTTTCATCATAGGTTTAATTCAAATGCTAATACTAGAATATACAAAAGTTAAAAAAGCAAAAAGAACTGAGAAAGTTGAGCCTCGAGTAAAAAGAGCAGAAGTCAGCTACATGGATTCTCTCTCTTCTATGTTGTTCAGAGCAAATTTTTGTTAATTGGTGATTCTGAATCTATATCCATCGATCATAGAGGACAAATGAAAGAAGAGATTCTGCTCCTTACCAGCCTGGAAATTACAATTCCAACCTTCAAAGGACAAGTTATACGGATGACTAATTTAGAAAGAAATAGCAGTTCAAGAACAGGAAGATTCAGTTAAATATGTTAAACAACTGTTCTACAAACAGGGTCCACACAATTTATATCAAGCATCCACAAGTACACTAGGCTTAGGTTAATGGTAAGTGCATATTCATCCAGGCAACAGACCCAGGATTGGCTCCCCCTCCCCCTGTACTGAAAAAAACAAATATCAAGCACCCACATAGGCTAAACGTGTCCCAACTTCTAGATGTTTAGAAAGACAGAAATGGGAAAAAAAAATTACGGATTGGCTTTCTGAATCTCTTAAAATAGTTGTTCCAAACTACAAAATGGAGCTATAAAATACCTCAGTTCTTTGTTTCCTTTCATGATTTACAAAAGCAAGGGTTGCATCAAAATCTTGCTGAAAGAATCTCCTGCAGTCAGAGCAAAGGAGAAAAAAAGGACATGAGGAGAATTTGAAGAATGTTATTGAAGCCCTTCTCATTAACCACCGCATGAAATATTCTTTAAATTTCAGCAATCATAATTCTATTCATCAATAATTCAACCTACACAAGTAGCATCAGAATACAAAAGGAGAAAAAAAAATGTGAACGCAATAAAAGTTTTCATGTTAAACCTAGATATTTCGTCCTTTCTACCAGAAACTATCAAATGAGCTTTTATGACAATAAATTATGTTGACAGGCTTTGATATTCAAAGCTTTTACACTAGAATTCTATATGTATTAAAAACACACTCTGAAAGTGCTATGTAGCTTAACAAAAAAATTTTCTCGCTACAAATATATGCTAGTAGATCAGTTAGACACATCAGAAGCAGTATGAACACAAAAAAGAAAACATCTGTCTCAGAGTTGAGGCTGTGGGGGGAGGGTCATGACAGCAAAACTTGGACAAGACATCTTAGACTTTGTAGATTCAGAGAAAGCCTTTCAACATCTTACTCCAACAACGCAATTTAATCACAAGTCCCAAGAAGAAAATTCCTTTATTCCCCAGTGAAAACTGAATCCAAAAATAATGATTCTAAATGATGTCATATCATATTTATACAATCAACATAGTTTAAGTTTACTCGTCTTAAACAAGGCCAGCAAATGAACAGTTCAAACAAGAAAAAGAAATGCAGAATGCAATTACTCATGATTCCCTACAGCACAAACTGAACAACTTAAGAGAGAATAGTTTAGCATAATAACTGAAAAGTAGCTAGCTAAGCACACTCACTGTTGAGTACTATGATTTTGGACATGTTGATAACGGTCACATGCATCAGAAAGGGAACCATAATGATTTTGTCGTTGCTGATTGAGTTGATGATGAAGTTCTGCAACTTTCTGCTTCAATCTGGCCACGTCTGCTTCAGCAAGAGCAATCTCCTCTAGCTCAGCCCTTGTCTTCACATCAATTTAAGTCATAAGCATGCATATTATCCAATATCAAAATGAATTTGAAACGGGTAAGGGAAAAAGGTAAGGTCACTTGAGATGTGTACAAACTTTAGAATCCATGCCACTTGAACTGGAGAACTGTCCAGAAGACATGCTCAAGCCAACTTCCAGTGCAGCTCTAAGATCTCTTTCAGCTTGCAGCTGCTCTTGCAACCTCAACACCTATATAGTCACCAATCAGTCAGTGGACAGACAAAAAATGATTTGAGTACTCAACATGATAATCCTTGTCGAGAAGGAGAAAAAAAACATTATAAATTATATTCAGGCATAAACGTTAAGACTTTGCAGTTGCAATCACAGTCCTTGGAACAAAAATCAGCATTGCATACAAGTATTGCTTTAGTATCTAGTAACCAGAATATTAAAAAAAGGTGGACCCCAGTGCCAGAAGGCTCCCACGCTAAGGCGGGCTCAGGGGAAGGAGACCCTATGTGTGCGCGGCCTTCCCTTGGCGTTTCTGCCAAGAGGCCGTTTCCAAGGCTCGAACCTTGGACCTGGGGACGGAAAGTCAGCGCATCCACCATTGCGCCAAGGCCCGCCTTCTAGTAACCAGAATATTGCAATTAAATAATTCTCAGCCAATATTGAGCATAGAAAAACAATGATTTTGGAATACAAGTTGGCTAGGATTGGTAAAATTAGGAATAAATGCATTCACCTATGATTATATTTCATGTTATACGAGGACAAGAAGAATGGACAGCACAGGTTAGTCATTTGAGATAAAACAGCTAGACCATCGGCTGAGAATTAATATAACTAATAGGTGTGTGCTGCAAGGACGCTGCTCAATTTGGTATAGTCAGAAGAGACGGGAAAAACCCATAAAAGAATGTACATTGTAGACTTGAGAGAAGACACTTTGTGATACAGTTCAAAATTTGTTGAAATTTAAAATACACAATTTTATTATCATTAACATCAATCTAATATCGTAGATAACAAAGTAAATAATCTTCTGCAATTACCAAAATTTATAGTACTAATATTATCTTTCTCATAGCTGTATGAATTCGAAATTAGTAATGGTTGCCTCCTGAATAGATGAGTGCTTATAGAACCACAATGTTTGATGGGAATGGGTGCAAAAGAAAGCAGACTCTTTCAGTGGGATATAAATGAGATATATTTGAGGGAATTCCTGATGTGCTTCCAAGATTCCATATCTTGTATGCAGAGAGTTGAAAGGTGAAATACTCCATAGGCAGTGTTGAGAAAAGGTTCAGCAAGCAGTTCCATTGACAAGTACGAAGGAACATAGATTGTCCAACTAAATGACAATGGCACAAATGAAACAAGGGCTTTGGGTATACATTTTAGGGTCGAACTGAATTAATCCATGATAGAGATGGGTTATTATGCACAAGTGATAAAGACTGGGACTCGAGTCTTCATGGAAGGAGAAGCCAATCAACATAAGTGTATTCTCGAGAAGTAATGCCTTGATTGGACTTTGTAAAGGGGCTGAAGTTTTCAGAGTGTATGATAAAAGCGTGAACTCACTAAACTTCTTCTAAGCAATGCTAATGATATTAGAACCAAAAATTATTATTGATTTTTATGTCAGACTGCTGATCTGGTACAGGCCCTTGAATCAACTGAGTTTAGTCTGGCTTTAAAAGCAAGTAATTCAACTGAATTAACTTGCAAATAATTCTTAGTTAAAATAACAATATTACCTCATGCAATGCAAATTCAAATGATTGATGTACTCCGAAAGATTTTAAAAAGAACCTCATAGTATGCGATAAACATTAACAATTGAGATATTTTACTTTTTATTTTTTCCAAGTGCAAAAGATTCATTTGGAAGAGAAAAGGAAATAGAGCAAATAAAAGGAGGAAAGGTTTCTCCATTACAGTATTAGGCAATAAAAAGACTGCCATTATCAAAATAAAAAGGAGAAAAGGAAAAATGAAAAACTTAATTGTGTGCTCACCTTCCAATAAGCTCTCGTTGGAGTTCTATTTCTAACAATGATATTTATTTCTACATCCTGTTCACTTTCTAAATGAATTTACAACTATTTTCTTTGCAACAGAAATTGACAAAGATAGATTGGTCGTCAACTTTAGAGACTTAGATGTTCTTAAATATCATTTGATCATGTAAACCATCCAATTAGTATCTGATTCTCAGTTTGATTTAAACTCTGTTTAGTTGACAAGCATTTCGTTGTAGAGAAAGGTAACAAGGCCTTTTCGTTAACATCCACGCTAAATTAAAGAGAAGCTCCACAACTAAATTTTTTTTTTTTGAAACTACAATTTGATTGGCCATGATGACAGTATGTCTGTAGATTTTAGACAGGAAAATTAAGATGGTCTATGCGCGTCAACTACACTAGGTTGCTACAACTAAGAGCCCAAACAGGCAAAGAAACGAATGAGAGCATATCACCAGGAAGAAAGACAATTGATAGAAACCCATCATGGGGCAAACTGTAATCAATCCATAACCAGATAAAAGACAATTGAAAACTACAAACTGAAATTGGACCTATATCATATTGGAAATCGAAGAAGAAAATGAAATCCCAATCTGAAGTTTGATAGAATAGGAACAGGTGAGGATCCATCAATCTCTGATACAGTATTAAGTTTATAATATAAAATTGGGAGAACTAACCTTAAAAGCTAGCTTTTAAGATTGAAGAGTCTATTTCTATTTTAATCACTTAATATTTCTGTATTTAACCAATGTGGAACATTTTCCCATATTATATTCATAACAAGTTTAAAGTGCTCCTAGAAGACCACTTTTCGACTCTTTAAAGTGTAGAAAACCCCAGTTTGAAAATGATAGGTTTTGTAGATTTTTCCAGAAAATAGTTCATCAATAGCAATTAAAACAATACAAAATAAAATTTCCAGAAGCAAGTCAGAACTCAAGCCAAACACACACCTACTTGATTTGGGATGAAATGCTAAAAGAAGACATTTGCAGCGGTAACTTAAGCAGGGTGGAAAGGGAACGAAAGATCCATATAGTCAACATCAACTAAATTGGGAGCAAGATGTTGTTGAATTGAGTAGACAAGTATCTAGCATTTGTGTGTATATATTTTCAATGTTACAGCTTGTTGAGGTAGGTCGAAGATTTCTGTACAGTAAAATTCTCCATTTTGCAAAAAAAAAAAAGGAACTGATGATAAATGCATATTTAGGAAGGTCAAAGTTAGGATAAGGCCGTATAGAACTTGCCTATATTATCGCCTTCCACAGCACTTGAATATCTTAAATAAGACAACTGCATAGCTCCATAGCATCAACTTTTAGGTATCCTCATTTATCATACAGGTATTCAGTGATATTTTAGTTTAGTTCAGAAACTCGAGATAAATTAACACAAAATAGCATATGATAGTAAAGATTTGCATAGTTACTCCTGCTATTGACACTAACTTTGCCTTTGTCACTGTGAGAAAGGAGATGGTTAAAGGTTGGCATAATCCAGCATTTCCTTACCATATTTTTTATTATGAAGGAAGAGAAATAGAAGGACCTGGTTCAGAATGCTTTCCATTATTGTGTCAGAAACACAATCACAGACTGGCTATAAAATATAAATACTAATTGTCTTGCTTCTCATTTCAAGCTTGGTGTTGAATTATGTCAACTTCTTTAGCTCTTGTATGGTGAAACCAGCTTGAGTTAAATTGTATACAGGCCCAATCATGTGTACTGAAGAAGTAATTGTACACTCAAAGTAGGAATGCATAAAGTTTATAGCACCACTTTTGATTCAAAAGGCATTAAAAAGATAAAACCTGGTAAAGTTTAAAGAAAATGCAATATGAGATGAGTTAGAAATGAGTACATCTTGTTCAAGTGCCAGGCGACGCTCATGCAAAGCTTGTTTCCTCCTCTCTAAGCTAGCTTGTAAAATTGCATTTCCCCGTGCCTAAACAGATAAACAGCCAATCTTGTTAAACAAGAATGCAAATATTCCATAATTGGGCATGAAGCTGATTTAAAGACAATAATTAGACCTCTTTAGCAATCCTGTGTTTCAAGTCATTTTTTGTGATCTCGAGCCTCTGAATAGCAAGCCTACAAATGATACAACTTTTTGTTAAGCAAGATTAAATCACCAGTGTAGATCATATCAAATATAAAACAATATAATTACAGACTTAAACAAAATTGTTAACAGACACTCACATTCACACATTTTGAATAAAAATATGAAAAGAAGTGATAGATGGGAAATTGTGTTGCCTTTGAGCAACAGGAACATTTTCAGAAAATCTATTGACAAAAGGGTCATTATTCCCAAGTTTTTCATTTATGTAAAATTTCTTTCTTAGATCCACATAATATATGCTTTATAATGTAAATACAACCATATGTTACCTACCCATATTTGGAAATTAATATTTCAAAGAGGAACAGAAGAGAAATTCAAAAGAAATAGTGAAAACAGGGAGATAACAGCGACATGTTCTGTTTATCCACTTTAAGACCATTATATCATACAGAACATTAAGTAATAAATGTTGAGACCGATAATTTAGCTTTGATTCATAGCCAGAATAAGACAGGTTTCGTTAACGTGAATGTAAATATTGCAATTTATAGTGACAGGGAAAATATATCAATGCTGTTAAAGGGAATGCACAAAACCAGTATCTTACTCTTCTTCCCCAGAAGAATCTACCGATTCCACTGATGGTGTCTTCCTGACCTGTATAAAGATCAACAAAGATTATTAGATGCCTAATTTTTAAACTATATGAATGAAAACTGCAGGAGCTGAACTAATGCAACTCATTATTCCTTTTCCCAGCATGATAAACAAAGCCTACACAAACCCAAAGTTGACAATTTTGAGAATAGATAGGTTCAGCCGAGTGTAAACCCAATGACAGAGACAACCACATAACATACTACCACTTCTCCAAAGGAACTCATGCTCTTCCTGCACTCTCTAACCCACATAAATAGCAATATGTTTGAAACTACATAAACATAATAATGTAAAAACAAATTGGCAATAGTCATGTAGTGTACATGTATCCCTTTCATATATGCTTACCTAGTACAAATGTATGGAAGTTTCCTTTTTTGTTTATGGGAGAAGAAACAGGAGAGTGAAAAGAGGGCCCAAAATCATATTTCCAATGGAAAAAGAGGAAAGAATGAGAGGACAAAGTGGGGGCTACCAAATTCCTTCTGTCCAAATTTGGGGAGAAAGAGAGAAGAACATTAACAATCAGCTTACTTTTAATGGAAATCCACCAAATTCCTTCTGTCCAAATTTGGGGAGAAAGAGAGAAGAACGTTAACTATCAGCTTACTTTTAATGGAAATCTCCCTAATTATCCCTACCAATTTACAACTGAAGGGTGAAACTGTAATTTTAAATTTTCAAGTTTCTATCCATGCTCTTCTCCTAATTTTCCTAACAGGGGAACTTACATTTTCCTTTCAAATTTTCACCCGATCCAAAAAGAACAAAGAAGAAAACTAATTAATGTTTCTTCCTATTTTCTATTCCTTCAACTCTTCTCTGCCTCCCATCCTCATCCTTTTCACATTAAACTGAGTGTTAATTGCATGGGAATACTTTGAAGAAGGATAGATATGCTCTCTACATGTAACCTAAGAGATGAACAAAATAAAGCTGTCAAATCAGACATCAGTGAGGAATGCCCTTTTGAAAAACCCAAAGACAAAAAACACACAAAGAAGCAATTTCATCATTAGAGATTGAACTTCCATCAGGCAATCTTCTTACCGAACTTACCACTGATTCCTTTCTGAAGTTTTTAATGTTTTAATCGACTAAGGTAAACATTTGATCAAAAATCTCCATTCATGGTTTTCTTAAAGAACTTTACCAGTAGAAAGTTCAGCAAAACTTTAACTATCAACTGCATGTGAAACATCTTTCCAAGAACTTGATATATGCCGTGCATTGCATCAAAAGATAATAACTTACATTACTTCTTCCCCAGAATGTTGACCGCTTTCCATTGAGATTGGAGGTTGCAACTTTACCAGCTGGCTTCTCAGCAGATGATTCAAGCCCAGATATGGCTAAAGGCACGGGATCCATTGAAGATAGGATTTCCCCCATTGACCGGTAAGATTCACCTATAGGTGACAAGTTTGAAGGATCCACCTCATTAATTGAATTCTCGTTTCCTTTCTTGAGTTTACTTGATTGCTCCATGAGTTGAATATTAGGATCTCTAGTTTGGGCAGAATCAGCTGGTAAGCCTGAACTTTCAGCTAAAGCATGATCATGTCCTGGTGATCCAACATCAGAATCATCACCACCAAATGCCTGCATGTGTACAATTCAATATTACGCATCAATAGAACATTAAAGTTCAGAAATAAGGGACTGAAAACAATTTGGCGGGGGAGAATTGGCATCAAATATAAAAATAGGAATCGAGACTATATACAAATGAGTGCATGTGGATTGAATAGCATCCTGAGATCCACACAATATAAGTATTTCTACTTGAATAATATAATAAAAAAATCCAGAAACTCCCTAAAAAAGTGTAATTTATTTCCAAATACACTGTCTCATTGCAAGAACACCTCTTTTTTTCTCTTTGCAAGCCAGATGAAGCTTAATTTCAGTGAATCTTCTAATTTTCCATGAGATACCCACTTTCCCTCCAGAATACCAAATATTACGTCCACTTCAGCCGGAATGAAGCACTGTAAAAATCTAAATAAAACTATACATCCTTTATCGTGACCATGTACTGAGGGTGGCTGCTACCATCGAAAGATGATGGGAGATGAAATGTCACCTTCATCAGGAGTCTACAACAAAGAAAAAGCTAGTGAACTGCTACAGTAATGTACTGTTGTAATTGGCATGCCGTTGGATGCAGATCAAAAGCACTGTCTTTCAGCCACATAAAACAGTGTTGACAACTTCAATTTTGTAAATACATGTCAATTATGCCAATTAGACAGCAGAAGATATCACATACCTTCTCTATAATGTTGTACAGTGAGCAGAATAATAAATTAGAAAATTTACATGGGTTCTTAGGAACATCTGATGATAAGACTTTCATATGTCCAATAGGATGTCAACTAACCTAGTAAAAATGGGAGCCCTCCACACACTTATTTTCATTTCTATGTCCTCCAAGTAGATCAATTAATTCCAAGATTTGCATACAACAAATTCCAAGAAGCTTAACAATAACCAAGTAGCAAAGGGGTCATATATTCTCCTTATCTCCTGCAAAGATAAATTTTCCCCATCTCTTTCAATGGTTTACATCCATAAGAGAAACATGATTTAACAATTCTATCTAAGAGTGAAAAACCTTTTCTCCTAAAGATGCTTCCTATGTATGAAAAGGAACTTTCACAGGCAACTTTATTGTTTTAAACTAGAAGAGCTCTTACCGTGCGCAATAATCCTTAACCAAAGAATTATGATAAAAGATTGTAAAAAAATCCCTTGTGACAATAAAACCAACCAAATAACTAATTCACCCATCTCAACCAAAGAATGAAATGTAACTGTCAACAAATCCATGAATTCCTTCAACTTTCAATCTTGAGGCTAACTTTAAAAACTGGATTTTCAAACCATTTAGCACCCTTTAAAATAAAAAACTATCATTTTTTAGTTGAGAACTCGCAAATTTTACCAATGACAAGGCATCCCTCCATTGCTTGACATCTTTAGTTGAACATAAAGATTTATGAGATGCCACCCGATGGATAAAGAAGCAATGAATAGATTTGGGGATCAGTAAAAATTATGGATACCTTGTTGGATGGTAGTACAGATATTGCATACTCTTTTTTAGATGAAAAGAAATTTGTTTACAACAATATTAATTGCTGTCATGTTTTTCCCCCTTTAACCTCTTTATATTTTCTTTGTTTTTTTTTTCTGTCCTAATGATGAGGAGACTGATAATTAGAACAATGATAGTATAACAAAGGACACTCTTTGGTGTCTTATATTATCACCAACTATTTCTTCCTTCAATTGACATGAAAAGGGAAAAGGGAAAAGGGAAAACAAAAGAGAAATCATGGGGAAGCAGGATCTTAGCTAAACATTCCATACAATATCCCACTGGACATTGTACCCAAAACAAGGAATACATCTTCCCTGCACATATTATTATCATCTGCTAAAGGAAATTACTTTGAAGAACAATAATGTTCAAGATTGAGCACTTCAATGAGTAACTTGATTTTTAATAAGATAGCTGATGCAGGACAGAATTCCTTAACATGAAAGGCAGTAATTGTTATCTAATGGCAAGAAGCGTCTCTTATGTATCATTCAGCTTGAAATTAAAATAAAAACTAGTAGTCTGTCCAAAATCACACATGCATGACGTCAGAAAACAAGTTGAATTAATTAATAATTTAACATGCAGGGGACAAGTCAGAAACATATCATGTATAGTAATGCTTCAGTAAGAATAAGAGACAACCTCAACCTTGTAGTCATAAAGATCACTGCCAGCGGAACCACTGCTCTCACTTAATTTTCCACTGAGTACGCGTTCAGCATCATCATCAGTGTCTTGATCAACTTCATTTTCTGCATCATGATAACCATTTTCCTTCACATCCATATTCTCATCATCAGTTGAATCTTCATTCCCGCTGTTTTCAATTCGAGAATTAGCAGAGATAGAACATCTGTGTAGATTCTCATCCTGAAACAGAAGATGCATAAGCATCATCACTAGAACAAGGATATAATAATGTATTTTATAGAAAATCCAACAACTATAAACTTAATACAATGTTTCACCAATTTGAAAGTGAAACACACACACATTAGTACACATTAAGAAAAATAATTTCATTCAACTTTGAGAAGCATGCATTGAAAGCATTCACATGCCGTACCAAAGTTTAAAAAATTACTAATCCAACTATTGCATAACAGCAGAAAAGATTTCTCTCCTTCAATGAACCTGCTATTAAGTTCTCCCTCCAAGATCTCCAAAGGAATATATAAGGGGAAAAAATGCAAAAGAAATGAAAGCAGAAAAAGCTTTTTCTTTACTAGGCACAAAGTATGGTTCTCCACGGCTGCAGCTCCACATTATTTTGCTTAAATGTGAAACAACAGCATTCAGAGAAACAGAAATCCATTTATTACCATATAGGCCAAAACCTCATTTTATGACCACTTTTCAATGAAATGTTTCACTCAATTATGATACATAATCTTGTTCATTCAATGACAATAGCTCGCCCAAAATGCAGTCTCTCATCATTAAACAAACAAATAGATAGCATCTTACATCAAAAATATTTTCATACTCCTCTAAAAGCATGGTAATAATGGCTTGAGCATTATTAGCAGCATTTGCAGCAGCAAGAAGTTGTGCAGAACTATCACCATTGATATCAAAG